>PVKP010001392.1:0-47652 GCA_004027715.1 Plecturocebus donacophilus | reverse complement strand
CGAAGAGAATGAATCCAAGTTGGAAAATATTTTTCAGGATATTACCCAGGAAAATTTTCCTAAACTAGCAAGGCATGACAATACTCAACTCCAGGCAATACAGAGAACCCCACAAAGATATTCCTCAAGAAGACCAACCCCAAGACATATAATCATCAGATTTACTCGGATTGACATAAAGGAGAAAATACTAAGGGCAGCCAGAGAGAAAGGCCAGGTTACCCATAAAGGGAAGCCTATCAGCCTCACAGCAGATCTCTCAGTAGAAACTCTACAAGCCAGAAGAGAGTGGGGGTTAATATTTAACATCCTTAAAGAAAAAAACTTTCAACCCAGAATCACATATCCAGCCAAACTAAGTTGTATAAGCCAAGGAAAAATAAAATTTTTTGCAAACAAGCAAGAACTCAGAGACTTCGTTACCACCAGGCCTGTTTTGCAACAACTTCTGAAAGAAGCACTATATATAGAAACGAACAACCAGCATCAGTTATCCTAAAAACTTATCAAAAAGTAATGAGTATTACAACAATGAAGAATTTACATCAACTAACAGGCAAAGAGCTAGTTAGCCTTAAATAACAGTATTAAATTCACATATAACAATATTAAGCCTAAACTTCAAGGGATTAAATGCCCCAATCAAAACATACAGTTAGACAAACTGAATAAAAAGTTAAAACCCATTGGTACGATGTATTCAGACCTTTCTTATAGGCAAGGACACACAAAGACTTAACATAAAGGGATGGAGGTAGATCTACCAACCTAATGGAGAGCAAAAAACAAACAAACAAAAAAACCGGATTTGAACTCAGACCTGGAACAAGCAAATTTAATAAATATTTACAGAACCTACCACTCCATATCAACAAAACATATATTTTTTCAATATTATATCATACCTATTCTAAGTGATCACATAATAGGAAATAAATGACTTTTTAGTAATTGCATAAGCATTTCACAGATATAAATGAAATCCTGAGCAATAGAGCAAGATTCTCATTTTCTCTCCCTTTCTTTCTTTCTATTTTCTCTTTTATTCTATTTCTTTCTTTCTCTTAAAAAAAAATACATACCTCTCCTTTAAATATTTTATATGCAAGTAACCAAAAAGTATATGGTAAGCTTATAAGATTTTTAACAATTCAATTTAATGTATGTTCTAACTTTCACTACCAATCATGCCTAAAATGACTTTCAGTAGTTTGTGGGAAGTCTTAATCTATGCTCCTTGAAGGGTAGTTGATGGGCTATGTCAGCCTAGGAAAGGGTAATTTTCAGTCTACAGAGATGTTTAGAAACTTTTGTAGCAATTGACTTTCTCGTGATAACACATGATGTAATCACTTATTCATTTCGATCATATTTTGTAAAAGGGTTGGCCTGCAAACACCTAAAGTTCAGAAATAAAATGTGTCTTCATCAAAGACTAATTTGAAAAGCATTATATCCAGTCAACACTTTGTACATTAAAAACACTCATACCTTTTTACTTTAGCAAAACTTACTATATTTGTTGCTATGAAATTACTCTTACACTCAACAATTCACCTTTTTTTCCATAAGTTATTGGGGTTCAGGTGGTATATGGTTACATGAGTAAGTTCTTTAGTGGTGATTTGTGAGATTTTGGTGCACTCACCACCCAAGCATTATACATGGCACCATATTTACAGTCTTTTATCTCTCTCCTCCCTACTCTTACCCCAAGTCCCCAGAATCCATTGTTTCATTCTTATGTCTTTGCGTCTCATAGGTTAGCTCCAGTATATCAGTGAGAACACTGATGTTTGTGAGTACACACGTTTGATTTTTCATTCCTGAGTTACTTCACTTAGAATAATAATATCCAATCTCATCCATATTGCTGAGAATGCCATTAATTCATTCCTTTTTGTGGCTGAATAGTATTCCATTGTATCAATAAGCCACAGTTTCTTTATCCACTCATTGATTGATGGGCATTTGGGTTGATTCCACGATTTTGTTATTATAAATTGTGCTGCTATATACATGCATATTCAAGTATCTTTTTCATATAATGACTTTTTTCCTTCTGGCTAGATACCCAGAAGTGAAACTGCTAGATCAAATGGTAGTTCTACTTTCAGTTCTTTAAGGAAACTCCACACTATTTTCCATAGTGGTTGTACTAGTTTACATTCCCACAAGCAATATAGAAGGGTTCCCTGATCACATCTACGCCAGCATGTACTGTTTTTTGATTTTTGAATTATGGCCATTCTTGCAAGAATAAGGAGGTGTCACATTGTGGTTTTGATTTGTATTTCCCTGATCATTAGTGCTGTTAAGCATTTTTTTTTTATGTTTGTTAGCCATTTGCATATCTTCTTGTGAGAATTGTCTATTCATGTCCTTAACTCGATTCTTGATGGGATTGTTTATTTTTTTACAGATTTCCTTGAGTTTGTTGTAGATTTGGATATTAGTCCTCTGTCAGATAGATAGCTTGTGAAGATTTTCTCCAACTCTACTGTCCCTGTACTCTACTGACTGTTCCTTTTGCCATGCAAAAGCTCTTTAGTTTAATTAAGTCCCAACTATTTATTTTTGTTTTTATTGCATTTACTTTTGGGTTCTTGGTCATGAAATCCTTGCCTAAGCCAGTGTTTAGAAGGATTTTTCCAATGTTATCTTCTAGACTTTTTATAGTTTCAGTTCTTAGATTTAAGTCCTTAATCCATCTTGAGTTGATTTTTGTGTAAGGTAAGAAATAAGGATTCCTTTATGATCTGTTAATATTAATACAATATAATTTTTTTTCCATTCTTTGTAATTCATGAATAATATTCCATTGTTGCCCAGTGAGTTGGACAACATTGCTATATTATTATAAACATACTATAATGTATGTAGTACAACTCTCCTATTGAAATAATTTAAATATTTTCCTATTTTTTTATTGTGGAAAAATACAGTAAAACCTTTCCACATATGTCTTAAACATATATGTGAGTTGTGTTTAGGACAGATTGTAGAAGTGTATGTAAAGTCAGTCAGATAATGACCAATTTCCTTGCAAAAATTGTTTATCTTTCAATTTTGGCTATGATAAACTAGTTTGCAGTAGAGCAAACTTCACATCAGGAAGAAATAGAAAACTAGATACAATTTTAAAAATCTGTTTAAAGGCATTGAAGAGAAGACAAGTTGGCCAGAGAATTCTGGCAGTTACTTCATCTCTCTGGGAACACCCAAAGGATAGAATACTCATTGAAGTGTTTTCCTGAATTCTACAATAATCTTTTCTTTTGAAGCATTATCTAATTTATAAACAAAACCAAGTATAATATAATGTACTTTATTCTTATTCTTTTCTATTGATTATGGTTTTAAGTCAAAATAAGGGCCATGTATACTCATAGACCATTAGAGAAAAGAATGTAGTGTGACCCCAGGGTTTAGTTCTTGAAGAATTGGTCAATTTCCTTCAACTCCAGGAGCCTCACCTTTTTTTGCTTGTAAAATGAGGGTAATAAAATGTAACTCACAAAGTTGTTAGGGAAGATACAGTATGAAATTTAAAGTTATAAAAGTTCTTAAGTCACAAATAAGAGTCACTCAGATAACATTAACCTACTTCCTGGTCAATTTTTTTATTTCCTTTGACTTTGTTCAAGCTGATTTTAGATCTTCTTTCTCTCTGCAGGACAGTGAGCTGGACAACATTGCTTTATTATTTCAGCTGCCTAGGAAGGAGATAAGTTAAAAGCTTTCCAGGCTTGGTTGCTTTCTCTACAAGGAGCCTGCTTACTCATTCTTAGTGGGAAGTCTGCTTCATGGGTCAATAATAGATTCTGTTTCCCTGGAGTTTAGTCAATTGCCACAGGTCTGAGGCAGTTTGGACCTTGATGTCAGTGCTTTAATGCTTTGATTCCAGCTGGTGAGCTTGACTGTTTCTTACTTTGTAATCTTAGATTGTGGAGTTAAAAGATACCCATAAATCTAGGAGGCTTATGAAAACACTCATGCTTAATTGTGTGCAGTGGTAGTACATGACAGACATTTCTCCAGCCCCCACCAGTATCAAGACACCAGGGAGCTGCATGGGTCCTTGCAAAATCTTCCTACCCAGCTCAACCCAGAAAAGCATATTGCTTACTTGTCTTGCCACTCTATGTCTTCTGCTAAAACCTCTAGGAAGCCAGTGGTTTGGGAGTTTCCTGTAGCAGCGTTCATGTGTTCT
The DNA here is from genome assembly GCA_004027715.1 of Plecturocebus donacophilus. Lineage (NCBI taxonomy): Eukaryota > Metazoa > Chordata > Mammalia > Primates > Pitheciidae > Plecturocebus > Plecturocebus donacophilus. Next base: position 43,439 of record PVKP010001392.1, on the reverse strand, counting down.
CAAATAATCTGAGAGTCCACAATCAATGCCACTAGCCCATACCCAGGCAAGATATTGCCTATTGACTTCCCAGTCCCATTTCAAAGCAACACATGTATGGTTGTCCTTTGTGCAGAGCCTTGCTGGAGATTACTGGGATCATTCACTGATTGGAAGAGCCAGTGAAATTGGCCCAAGGAATGAAATTATTTGGGGTCATTTTTAGTTACTGAAGCATGTCACCTTCTTTAACATGAAGAAGGTGGAATGTGATATGATGTCACCTTCTTTAATATATCCCCATGACATAATTTCTCCAAGCCTTAATTCTGCACTGTCAGCTAGCTCTTGCAACATGGGTGGCTTTTCCAACACTCACCTCCTGTAGCACCCATGTCTTCCTCAGTGCCTGGTGTCTGCAACATGGCAAAGTTCCAGACTCCCATGGTGTGTGCAGTTTCTCCAGTGCTCAAGATCTGCATTGCTCAGCGGTCACAGACTAGCTCCTAGTGGCCAGAAGCTGTTACCAGAAACCCAGATGACCAACCATCCTTGTTTGCTCAGGACTGAGGGTGTTTGTGGCATATGGGACTTTATACTTTAAAATTAGGGCATTTTTGGACAAACCAGACAAGTTAGTCACCCTATGGAAAACACCCCTGCCCTTGATAGTTCAGTAGCTTCTGGTGAGACAGGGATACCTTATCCCCCACACCATGAAACCTTTCCCAGAACCCTAGAAAACATGTTTAATTTCTGCTAACGCAGTGACTTTTCTGCCATATAGGGGCCTTGTTTATGACCTCCAGACTTTGGGGTTGGGGGTGCAGGCTCTTCCTTGAGCACACTATCTCAGCCCAAGATATAGTGATGGCTCCTTATATCTGCTAGTCCTGTACTGCTTAGGGGTCTCCTTACTTCTTCTAGCCAATATCTCATTACTCCAGTTTCCTATTATGATTAAAAACACTTTATGAAATCTTCCCTGTTCAAATTTCTGTTTTGTTTCTGTCCACTGTTTGTACCCTGACTGATACACATGGTATATTCATTTTTCCCTTGATGTATTGAAGAATACGTGGCAAATAAAAATTGTATATATTTAATGCATACAATGTTTTGATATGTAAATATATTATTAAATAATTATAACAAGCTAATTAACATATTCATTCACCTCACATAGGAGTTTGTGTGCATCAAAATCACTTTTAACTAGCACTGAAAATATTTTCTGGCACATAAGAGGTGCCAAATACACACCGCTAACTAAATATGTTTACATGTATATTACGTTGCTATCAAGTCTACCAGTACCTCTCACATAATTGGACAATAAGAATTCATTTTAAAAATTGCATGAAAATATAGAACTTTATGTAATCAGGTGATATTACACTAAACAGAAAAATATAAAAAAACAAGAATTGTGCATTATATTTTTCCATCTTGTTACATTCTAGGTGATAAAATTTTTGTCAGAATCTGAAACAATAAAATATCCTGCTTAAATATTTGGGGGGAATAGAACTTAAAAATGTACAGTTCTTGATTTAACACTTTGGAAGATAAAATGAAGTATAAGTTTCGTAACTATTAGACCCTGTAGCCTTCTTGATGTAGATCCGGTTCACATGAGATGAAATAGGACTTGACATTATCAAAACTTAAGGCTTAAATTTAGGACTTGGAGCATCATCAGAGTGAGAATTAATAACAATATCAACTCATGGTAGTCAGAATAGGAAACATCACTCTATCAGGTGAAGTCTTAGAATACTGTCACAGAAACAGGTTATACTGTTCAAAGAAATTTAATGTACCCATTGAAGTATTAAGTTGGTGCAAAACTTATTGTTCTTGCCATTAAAAGTAATGTCAAAAACCCCAATTATTTTTGCACCATTGTAATATTTGCTACATAGAGAATACAGTAAGTCCTTCAACTCTCATAATTGACCGTACAGTCCTTAACAAAGTACTACATTGATTTTTCCTCAGGATTTATGATAAGCTATACCTTTTTTGAGATATTAGAAAAGTGTGCTGTTTATTTTGAGAAACTCTTTGGCCTTATAACCATATTCATGTTCTCTCTTCTTGTATTTTAATCTATGGTCCTTTCTCATCATCTATTTCCTGTCTCAGTTGTTGCCATCCTTCGTTGCCTGATGTCTTGAAAACCATTGTTTGTTTAGTTTTGTCTGTCCAGTTTTTTTTTTTTTTGTAACAAGTAAGAAGGTAAATCTGATCTCTGTTCTTCAACCTTATCCAGAAGCTATTCAAAATTTTGTCTATTATGATATTATTGGGAGAACTGAACTAGAGGTGTAATTTTTAATTTATTAAAATTTATTCATTGTAAGTCACACTTTCACAGAAATGGAGCAATGCAGTATAACTCACATGGCTAGTGACTCAAGATGCAAATCATTTATAAGGTTTGATTAGTGAAACATTTTCCCAAGTAAGTTTAAAAAACTGTAGTGATGCTAAATATGTGTGTAGATAAATATGCACTGAAGTTTCTAATACCCAGCTCAAGAAGGCCTTGCTTTCCCTATTAGATAAGTAACCTCAGCTCAGCCTTGAGACTTGTGAAGCTCAGCATTATGTTTTCAGAAGTTTCTTATTTGGTATGAATCAGATTTTTTTTGGTCCTATTTAGAAATCAAAGAAAGTTCGGGGTTGTAATGTTAATAGAAAACTAGTTATACTGACAGTTTTGAGATAAGACTAAAGAGCTAATAAAAACAGCAAGATCTTCAGTGGCTTGAAAGATTTAAAGAAATTTTGCTTTATTATTTTAATATTGAGGGCTCACTGAAATCATCTGAAGACAGGAATTAAAACATCTGACTTGTATTTTGAAAGATAAATTTGACAAGAATCTTTTTAAGCATAGCACTTTTTCAAGACCAAATGAAACATGTTAAGGTTACTTTTATTCTGTGTATTACTCTGTTTTTACACTGCTGATAAGACATACCTGAGACTGGGCAATTTACAAAGGAAAGAGGTTTGTTAGACTTACAGTTCCGCATGATTGAGGAGGCTTCACAATCATGGTGGAAGGCAAGGAGCAGCAAGTCATGTCTTACGTTGATGACAGCAGGGAAAAAGAACTTGTGCAGGAAAATTCCCCCTTGTAATAACCATCAGATTTCTTGAGATTTACTTACTGTCATAAGCACAGGGAAGACCTGCCCCATGATTCAATTATCACCCACCAGGTCCTTTTCACAACATGTAGGAATTCAAGATGAGATTTGGGTAGGGACACAGACAAACCATATCATTCTGGGAAAAAGAAAAAGCAAAAATAAAAACTTACCGTAAATCTTAGCAAACCAATCTTTGAAAAGAAAGACATTTGAGGATAGGTGCAGTGCCTCATGTCTGTAATCCCAGTGTTTTGGGAGGCCAAGGTGGGAGGATCATTTGAGGCCAGAAGTTCAAGACCAGCATGGGCAACAAAGTGAGACCCTCATCTCTACGGAAAAAGAAAAAAAAAAGGGCATTTGATAAATACTTCTGCTCATGCATTTAGAAATGTTTTTCACTGTATAGGGTTTTTTTTTTTTTAGAAATTTCACAAATGGCCTATGTTGCAAGAGCGTATTATCTTTCAGGCTGAATGTTTCCCAAGTTCACAGCTATAGCGTGGCATTTCATTTGAAAAGTTTTCAAATGCGCTCTCCTAACTGGCTAATTTTCAAGTGGCAAGCAAGCATGAGTGAAACAATAACAACAACAACAACAACAATAATAACAACAACAACAATGTCAACAGATTTTTGAGAATTCAAAGTTGTATTTTTTTAATTTCACTATCAAAAAATGAATTGGTAGAAGGTTATCAGGAAGTGAGTACTAAGAACTATATTGTCAAGGCCTAAGTTAATTTAGTTTAAAAACATTATATTTTCTAAGAGACAGGATGTTTCTGAGAAATAATTTGTATGTATATAAACCATGTTGAACTCAAAAATCATTTGGCTTTATTTTCAGTTCACAAAATATAATGGAATACTTAGACTACTTGGTATATGGCTACGTTTATGGTTCCGTATGTTTGGGGAACATTCTGTATTTATCCTATATTACTACACAGGATTCTTCCAAGAAACACTGATTCATGCATATGAAATAATGTTATAGTTATTTACACAGAGGAGGGTAAAATTGGGCAAACTAAACCAAGATAGTGCATTCAGGTTTATATTCTTTATAATTAACTTTGAAATGGAAAATTTTATTCTTTTACTTTTTCTTCTTTACTTTCTGGATCTCCTTTAGGAGAGATGAAGCTGGACTTATAGGACTTAGCATCTGATAATTTTGGAATTAGATTTCTACTCTATAACCTTGACAAGTCACTTAATCTAATTTTATATAATCATTTTTGTACAAATTAAGAATCATAATTCTCAGCAATAGCTGTTTTGTGAAGTAAAGCAGAAAATAGGATAACAATTACTTAGCATGTCTTATAATAGATTTTAAAATATGTGTATTGGATTATATTCCACTTGTAGCTTAGTTATATTTAGGACTAAAACATTCATTTTAAAAACTGTTAATTTGTTAAATTTAGATTTCTGAGGTATTTTGCTCCTCAGTAACAATAGACAGAATAATGGGTGTGAAAATGATTTGAGGAAACCTATACATATCACATATAGTACATACCACATTACACTAGTTGTGTTTTAAGCTCCACACTTATAATTGCTAAAATAAAAAGATAAGAAAAATGAATAGTACAGTAATAATTGTTTTATAAGAATTCAAGGAGATAATTCAGGCATGAATGCAAACATTTTTAATGCCAGTTTTCCTAGGAGGAAATATGGGTTGGTTCTTTGGAAAATAATAATGATAATGCATCACATTCTTATAGCTCCCACTGTTTTAAAAGCTTCCTGCACTGTGCTGAAGAAAGATCAAGAGAAGTCATCTGAGATGAAGTCTTTGAAGGAAGAATCGTTTTTTATCTATAAAAGGGAAGAGCTACAAAAGCTCAGAGAACACAACAGGCAAGGATAGATGTAAAGCTGTGAGAGATAATGACATTTTAGGAAAATTGTAATCCAGTTTCACAGCATTGTATTCATTCAAAAAATACTCTTTGAATTCTTCTATAAACTAGGCATTCCAGTAGGCAACATCGTAGGACATCATAGTCAATGTATGGTTAAAAACTAAAGTGTAAAAGTGTTTACCCTCCCTCTAACAAATTGAATTGTCTGTATCTTGTCTGAATCTATATCTATCCACATATTTTAAAATTAATTTTAGTCCATCTTTCTTTCTCCAGTAATTGCATCTATTTGTAAAAATTGCTACTTTGATAAAGGATGTGGCCACAGATTTTTTTTCTTATTAAAATTAGACCATTTTTTTTAGTCAATTCTCACAATGAAACTAGTATGCATGAATAATACACAAGTTTTTGTGTAATACTTTTATTATTATTCGGTTCAAAGCATTTTTCGATTTACATTTTGATTTCCTCTTTTACCAATTCAGAAGTCTATTGCCTTATTTCCAAGTGGCTAGACATTTTATACTTATCTTTGTTATTGATTTCTAGTTTATATGTACTGGTCAAAAATATATTTTCCTAGATAAATATACATGATATTTATCATTTAAAATAGTTAAGTCTTTATAGCCTGGCCTATAGTTAATTTTGGTAAATTTTAATGAATGTCTTTAGATAATAAGCATTCTGTAGTTATTTGGTACACAGTTATCTATGTGCCAATTAGGATAAGTATCTAAATTTTTTACTGTTCAGATGGTATATAACATTTTTAAAAATTAAATATGACCAGAACGTCTTTTACATGCCCTCTTTCCTTTATTTCTTAAAAGACTTGAAAGCAATTTTGTAACTATTTACCTATATTAAAATTCTTTTCTATAATACTTAGCATCACTTCAGTTGTCAGACTAGCCCTGACTGGTATGACAACAAAGTAATAACAATGGAATGTTTCTATATGTGTTCGAGAGTAGAGTTAAACTGAATGAAGGTTGTAAGGACAGAAAGAGATTTATGTTGAACACTCCTTTTATAATTTAAAGTATATTATCTCTTTAAATATAAATAAAAATATTGAATACAGTAAGCCTAAATTATGATATCTATAATTTTAATAAAATTACCTTAGTTAAAATGAAAAACTAGGAGGTAAGAAAAAGATAGATTTCTGGCAATGTGATTTATTATTAGGATTTATCACAATTTCTAATAAGATGTCAAAGAGCTTTCAATAAATAAAGTAAGATAGGAGAGAAATTTCTATAGAAATATGTATGTCCAATAACATAAGATGCAACATTACAGGCTATTGAAACTGCATACAGGTAATCATTCTGACAAATTTTTAGTTGAATATTACACTGTCAAATGTAGTCCTGTGATATTTTTATGTATTTGTTCACAAACTGTTTACTTTGAGATTTGCCTGAGCATATACATCAAAGTAAAAATTCAATATTTGCCTTTTAGATTATATAATATATTATTTAAGAGTAAAATTATATGATGTCTCTGTGTTACACTATTCAGCAAATTAAAAATAGGTAAAGCAAATATTTTTTAAAATGTTAATTGGCCAATGTAAGTGACAAGCATATGAGTATTCAAAACACTACTCTATTATTTCTACATGTTAAACATTTTTTGAAGTACAAACTAACAAAGAAAAAAGTAATTTTATTTTAAAGTACCCATCACAATTATCACAACTTTTAAATTGCAATTCCTCACTGCAATTTTAAAATTGCATTTTAAAATATGTAAAATTATTCAGATTTATACTTCAAGTGATGTAGAAAGTTGCAATAATTTATCTTGAAATTTTGAAAACAAAGACAATAAAACCTGAGAGTCCTGTTGGGGTTTTACAAAACCAGATGTTTTACTTGACTATTTTCTTATTGATCAAGGATGATCTGACTACATATATAGAACACTGTAACTAGTCATATGAGCTGCCATTTATTAGTAATTTTTTGTGCCAAACATTATTCTTAAGTATATTACAAATATCAAATTGTTTAGTACTCACAGCTAGGTCTTGAGGAAAAACAGTATCCTTATCTCCACCTTGTAGATGACAGAACTGAGGATCAGTTCAGATACTCTGAATATTAGACCTTTGTCAGATGAATAGATTGCAAAATTTTTCTCTCATTCTATAGGTTGTTGATTCACTCTGAGGGTAGTTTCTTTTGCTGTGCAGAAGCTCTTTAGTTTAATTAGATACCATTTGTCAATTTTTGCTTTTGTTGCAATTGCTTTTGATGTTTTAGTCATGAAATCTTTGCCCATGACTATGTCCTGAATGGTATTGCCTAGACTTTCTTCTAAGGTTTTTATGGTTTTAGGTTTTACATTTAAGTCTTTAACCCTTCTTGAGTTAATTTCTGTATAAGGTGTAAGGAAGTGTTCCAGTTTCATTTTTCTGCATATACTAGCCAGTTATCCCAACATCATTTATTAAATAGGAAATCCTTTCCCCATTGCTTGTTTTTGTCAGTTTTGTTGAAGATCAGATTGTTGTAGGTATGTGGTCTTATTTCTGAGTTCTTATTCTGTTCCATTGGTCTATGTGCCTGTTTTGATACTAGTGTCTGTTTTGTACCATGCTGTTTCGGTTACTGTACTCTTGTAGTATAGTTTGAAGCCAGGTAGCATGATACTTCAGCTTTGTTCTTTCTGCTTAGGATTTTCTTGGCTATTCAAGCTCTTTTTTGGTTCCATATGAATTTTAAAATAATTTCTTCTGATTCTGTAAAGAATGTCAATGGTAGATGAATTGAAATAGCAATGAATCTACAAATTACTTTGGGTAGTATGGCCATTTCCACAATGTTGATGCTTTTTATCCATGAGCATGGAATGTTTTTCCATTTGTTTGTGTTGTTTCTGATTTCTTTGAGCAGTAGCTTGTAATTCTCCTTGAAGAGATCCTTCATTTCCCTTGTTGGCCATATTTCTAGATATTTTATTCTTTTTGTAGCAATTGTGAATGGGATTTCATTCATGATTTTGTTTTCTGCCTGCCTGTTTGTTGTTGGTATATAGGAATGCTGGCTATATTTGCACATTGATTTTGTATTCTGAGACTGCTGAAGTTGCTTATCGGCTTAAGAAGTTTTTGGGCTGAGACGATGGGGTTTTCTAGATACAGGATCATGTAACCTGCAAACAAAGATAATTTGACTTCCTTTCTCTATATTTGAATACTCTTTATTTATTTGTCTTGTCTGATTGCCCTGGCCAAAACTTCTGATACTACACTGAACAGGAGTGCTGAGAGAGGGTATGCTTGTCTTGTGCCAGTTTCAATGAGAATGCTTCCAGCTTTTGCCCATTCACAATGATATTGACTGTGGGTTTATCATACATGGCTCTTATTATTTTGAGGGATATTCCTCCAGTACCTAGTGTACTGAGAGTTTTTAACATGAAGTGATATTGAATTTTATCCAAGGCCTTTTCTCCATCTATTGAGATAATTATGTGGTTTTTATCTTTAGTTCTGTTTATGTGATTAATTTCATGTGTTGATTTACACATGTTGAGACAACCTTGCATCCGAGGAATGAAGCCAACTCAATTATGGTGGATAAGCTTTTTGATGTGATGCTGGATTTGGTTTGCCAGTATTTTATTGAGGATTTCTGCACTGATGTTCATCAGGGATATTGGCCTGAAGTTTTCTTTGTTGTGTCTCTGCCAGGTTTGGTATCAGGATGATGCTGGCCTCATATAATAAGTTAGGAAAGAGGCCTTTCTTTTCCGTTGTTTGGAGTAGTTTCAGTAGAAATGGTAACAGCTCTTCTTTGTACCTCTGGTAAAATTCAGCTCTAAATCTATCTGGTCCTGGGATTTTTTCAGTTGGTAGGCTATTCATTATTACCTCAATTTCAGAACCCATTACTGGTCTATTCAGGGATTCAATTTCTTCCTGGTTAAGTAATGGGAAGGTGTATATGCCCAGGAGTTACAAGCATCAGAGAATACTACAAACACCTTATGCACATAAACTAGAAAATCTAAAAGAAATGGTCTGCATAGTTTTTATTCTTGTTTGTGTTTTATTAGAGTTTTAAAATAGAAAGATATTCGATAAAAATAAAAATGTCTTCATCTCTATGATAAAAATAAAATGTAAAGACTGATAATGATGAAATAGAGCTTTAGACAAAAGCAGATTGGCATTGTCTGTATAAAAAATATAAAATTTCCAGTTGTCACTATTTTCCAAAATTTATTTTCCAAAACCAGACATAATTTTTTCCTCATTTTACTATTGGGTTTTCTGTCTTTTATATATATGAATCATATATATATGTGCATATATATATATATATATACATATATATATACGCAAATATATATATATACATACATATATATATATATATATATATAGCTAGCTAGCTAGATAGATAGATAGATAGATAGATAGATAGATAGATAGATAGATAGATAGATTTTACACAGAGTCTTACTCTGTTGCCCAGGCTGGAGTGCAATGATGCGATCTCGGCTCACTGCAACCTCCGCCTCCCAAGTTCAAGCAGTTCTCCTGCCTCAGCCTCCTGAGTAGCTGGGATCACAGGCACACACAACCACACCCAGCTAATTTTTGTATTTTTAGTAGAGACAAGGTTTCACCATGTTGGTCAGGCCAGTCTCCATCTCCTAACCTCATGATCTGCCTACCTTGGTCTCCCAAAGTGCTGGGATTACAGGCATGAGCCACCACATCTGGCTGGATTATTTATATATTTTGTATGTACATAACTTTATATAAATTTGTGTGAAAATATATATATATATATTTTAGAAATATATATTTAGAGATATAAATCAATATTTGCTTTAAGAAAATATAATTAAAGTATAACACAAATAGAGACTTATGCACACCACAAATGGAAGTTCAGTGGCTCTTCACAAGATGAGCAATGTGGAATGGTTAGCACCAAGGTCAAGGACTAGAACATTACTTGTATCCACGAGCCCCTTGTGCCTTCTTGCCATTACCTCTTGTTCCCCAAACTACCACTCTCCTGACCTTAACACCAGAAATTAGCTTATTATGTTTTTGAACTTTATATACATATATGTAATATATATTTTGCAATTTTTTTACTGAACTTCCTCTTCATTCTAATTTTTATGAAAAAATCATTTTAATATATTCATTTACCAATATTTTTCTTTATTGTTATTGCTTTCTATGTGTGATATAAAAATTTTACTTACACCCAGTTATAAATATATTATTCTTGATATTTTCAAAAGTTTAGTCATCTTGTTTTTTAAAGTTAAATAAATTCTTTTGGATTTGATTCTGTGTAACATGTCAGGTATAAATCTAGATTTTTTTATTTTTTGCTAGTGGGTGAGATTTGATTGTTTCTACACATTATACTTTTATACAGAATGGTTAATAGTAAAAAATGTGAAATGTCAAAGCAAATAGATTTTTAAAATAGAGATAAAAAATGATGAACTAGCTACCAAAAAAGCAATAATAAGACTGACAGAATAGGTCTCATAATTAACAATATAAACCAGCTTACACTGGTGTAATACATTGAAAGGGATGATCAAAAATGTATCATCCTAAAATTCCATACTCAATGATAATAAAAACAAATCAGTGTCAAAAAAAAAAAAGTTTAAGAGAAGCCAGGTGCTATGGCTCACACCTGTTGTCCCAGACTTTAGGAAGCTAAGACAGGAGGATCACTTGAAGCCAGGAGTTTGTGACCAGTCTGGAAAAAATAGCAAAATCTTGTCTCTAAAAAAATAAAATATATATTTTAAAAATATTATCCTGAGGTATGGCAGGGTGGACCTTTAGTCCTAGCTACTCAAGAGACTCTGGTGGGAAGATTGTTTGAGCCAGGAGTTTGAGGCTGCAGTGAGCTATGATTGTGCCACTACATTCCAGCATGGGCAACAGATTGAGACCCTGTCTCTTAATTAAAACCAAAACAAAGTTAAGAGAATGCTTTATCAATAAACACTCATTAAAATAACTCCTAATGGATATAATTCAGGTAAGAGTTAAAAAGACTCCAAAAATAAATAGTAATACTAATATTAAATAATGTGCAATTTGTAAGTAATAAATAACGTTAGATCACAGTTACAAAATGGGTAATTGAAGTTAAAGATGTTTAAACTCCTTAAATTGAAATACAGAGGATTTATAGTATTGATTAATTTAGGTATTATTTATTATTGTGTAAACACATGCAAATGTTAGAGTATTTGCGCTAACTACTAAAATATCAGATATATGTTTGTTATTTTCTATCTAGTACAAAAAATGGAATAAATACACTAAAAATTAAAATAATAAATCATAAAAGGCAAGAACCAATGAAATATTAAACAGATCAAAATTATTCTTGAGTTAAATGTGCCTATTTCAGAGAAAGCATTGTAATATTCACTTCATTAAATCAATTTGCTGAGTTTATTAAATTTTGGAAAATATTAAATATAGTCCTAGTATCTTTGAGAATTATTTGTCTTTAAAATTTAACACTTAAGCTAAAATTTTATCTTTATTAGTAATCAAGCATGCACACAATTATTGTTCCAAGTCTGCTCAGGGAAATCTGTCTCTTTTTGTATATTCTACATATTTATTACATAGCAGGAAATAGATATTATCTCAGATTTCCTTTTGCCTAAAATCTTGACTGAAATATTTATTTCACAAGATTATTCAGTTCTACTTTTTAATCCAGTTATTTTTTCTTTTATATCTCTCCTTTTATTTTGGTGAGGAAGCATCTTGATACTGGTTGCTTTCAATCTGTATTAACACAAGGTCAAATAAAATGCACAAGATGACATTTAGTGCCTTGAATTTATAGTAAAATCCAATAAGAATCCATCACCTAAACCCTAAGAGAGTGACAGAATTTATTATTACTCTCTCTCAAACTCCAGCTTTATTTATTTTGTGAGCAGTCTAAAGAAAATAGCACAGTTAATGGGCAATTCAGTGAAGAATCACTTTTCAAATTATGTAGGAAACAATCTATTAGTGTCAGAATCTGGAAGTGGAGCAAATGCAGTCTGTTCTAAGCAATCTTTTAAAAATTAGGTGACGAGAAATTATCATGGTTGCCAGTTTTAAAATCTTAGCTTACCATATCCCCATTGAGGCTGCACAAGTTTCAAGAGCCAGGGTTGCTGGTTCATGTAACAGAACATAGTCACGACGAAACACGATGTACCAGGTACTACAATCATTCCGCTAATAGGTGCTTCACATACATTCTATCACTTAATCTATTTTGAAGAGGAGATGCTCACAGTTGCACCCATTTTTATGTACACAGGGAGTAGGAGTCCAACTTAACTTTCATAGTCTTGAAAACCTCAAGTGATGGAGCTCTAGAATTCAGAGTATCTTTTCCTGACTCACAGATTAGACTGATGATAGAAAATCATCCTGAGTCTCTGCAAGGAAGTTGCAATTTAACAGAAAAGAAGATAAAATAAAGATAAGAAGCTTTGCCTAACACAGCTATTGTATTATTAACAAATTCAGAAGCCATTATTTTGAATTAACCAGTGAGTTTAAGGAGTACATGTGCAGGTTTATTATATCGGTAATCTCATATCATGGGGAATTGTACAGATTATATTGTCAATAGTTATTTTTTCTGATTCTCTCCCAATCTCCCACCTTCCATCCTCCAGTAGACCTCAGTGTCTATTGTTTCCCTTTTTGTGTCCATATGTTCTCATCATTTAGCTCTCATTTATAAATGAGAACATGCAGTATTTAGTTTTCTGTTCCCGTGTTAGTTTGCTAAGGATAATGTCTCCCATCTCCATTCATGTTCCTGAAAATGACATGATCTCATTCTTTTTTATGGCTGCATAGTATACCATGATGTTTGTGTACCACATTTTCTTTATCCATTCTACCGTTGATATGCATTCAAATTGATTTCATGTCTCTGCTGTAGTGAATATTGCTGCAATGAACACATACATGCATATGTCTTTATGGAAGCATAATTTATATTCCTTTGGGTATCTACACAGTAATGGGATTGTTGGGTTGTATAGTCCTTTTGTCTTTAGCTCTATGAAGAATTATCACACTGCTTTCCACCATGGTCGAAGTAATTTACACTTCCACCAGCAGTACATCCTTTTCTCTAATCAGTTAATTTTTGTACAGATTGACTTGGGAATCTGATGTATTTGTTTTCTATTGTTGCTGTAACAAATCTCCACAAATTTAGTTGCTTAAAACAACACAAGTTTATTATCTCAGAGTTCTGTAAGTTAAAATTCAAATGTAGGGCTCACCAGGTTAAAATCAAGGTGTTAGCAGAACTTGTTACTAATGGGAGGCTCTGGGGAAAAATCTTCTTCCAAGATAATTCAGATTATTGACATTCGTAGGACTGAGTTTTCTCACTGGCTGTCAACCAGAACTCCTTGTTTGCTTCTAAAACTGCATGTATTTCCTCTCATATTTTGCATTAGCTCCTTAGCTCCTATAAGGATTAGCTTCTCTCTGATCCTTATACAGGGGACCCTACATCTATCTCAAAGCAGTAACAGTTTGTCTAATCCACAACGTGCTTGAAATCCCTCTGACTTCCTTTCCTGTATCATCTCTCTTGCCTTTCTCTTTTGCAGGATCTTTCTCCAGGCAGCCTGAGTAAATTTTGTACTTTAAATGGTTCAGGTAATTAGATCGAGTGTACCCAGATAAGCCATGATTATCTTATTTTAAGCCTTGTCACTTAGTTACATCTGCAAAGTCCCTTTTGCTGTGTAACACAACACATTCACATGTTCCAAGATTGGGGCATGGACAACATAGGGTTGAGAATTTGAGTAATAATCAGCCACATGTGCTTAAGAGAAAAAAAATACATTTTTTGAAGGCACTGAGCATTGGACGATGTAGGTGATCAAAGACAATTTCTCAGAAAGAATGCCCACTGGATGATATGATTTTGAAATCCAGCCAATGGACTTATCAGCCTCTTTTGTTTACTAATCTTCCTGTGTCTGAAGACATATTTCATGAGGTTGTGGGCTGGCTGAACATACCTTAGAATTCATCTGGTTTAATCCCCTTTGTTTTTGAAGAAGAAAATTTTTCATAGAAGAGTAATGAGTTATTCAAGTTTAAACAAACACTTGGAGAAATAGGAACAGTTTTACACTGTTGATGGGAGTGTAAATTAGTAAAACCATTGTGGAAGTCAGTGTGGCGATTCCTCAAGGACCTAGAAATAGAAATACCATTTGACCCAGCAATCCCATTGCTGGGTATATACCCAAATAATTATAAGTTTTTCTATAATAAAGACACATGCACACGTATGTTAATTGTGGCACTGTTTACAATAGCAAAGACCTGGATCCAACCCAAATGCCCATCAGCGATAGACTGGTCAGGGAAAATGTGGCACACATACACCATGGAATACTATGCAGCCATAAAAAAGATGAGTTCCTGTCCTTCATAGGGACATGTTTTCTAAGTAAATGCTCTAAGGAAAGAAGGTTAGGGCTTACAATCCTGTCTGAAGTTTAGTCCAAGCTGAGGGAGAACATTAAGGCAAACTGACACAAGAACAGAAAACCAAACACCGTTTTTTATCACTCACAGGCGGGTGTTGAATGATTAGAACACGTGGACACAGGGAGGGGAGCATCACACACTGTGGTCAGTAGCGACAGGGGAGCTAGGGGAGGGACAGCTGTGGTGGCGGGGTGAGGAGGGATAATGAGGGGAAGAATACCAGATATAGGTGATGGGGGGATGAAGGCAGCAAACCACCTTGCCATGTATATACCTATGCAACAATCCTTCATGATCTGCACATGTACCCCAGAACGTAAAGCATAATAAAAAATAAAATAAAATAAGAAATAGGAAGGGGGAAAAAATTGACAGTTCACTTAATTAAAAAGATAAAAAAAAATACAAAAATATAATGAACACAACATTGCAAAAAGGACAGCTGAGCTTCTTTTTGGTCTAGTGTGTTCTAGCAAGTGCTTATATTCTCCCTGCATCCCCCTCTTGCTCACATGGTAAGGGAGCCTGAGACTTTACAAACTCCAACTGTTGAACCTCTTCTCTCTCCAGTTCTCCAAGACGTGAACTTTCCCCCAACTGAATCCCAAATTGCCTATGTCTAATCTAGTACTGCAGTATCTTTTACTTGGTTACTTCATGATGATCTTGATTTTTTTTTTTTTAACAATTATACCACTTCTTTAAAAGTGAAATGACAAACAATTTCAGGGCCTAGAAAGGGGTGTTTCTGTATTTTGTCATCTGTTTCCTTTACAGAAATGTAAATACCTCCTAACTCCTAAAGGCAAAGATTATATTACCTTTTCCAGTGAGATTCCTGACCCGTCAGATGAGGAGATATTTATTTTGAATTTTAATTTGGAGTTTTATGTTCCATTATGTTTTCTAACTATATTTTTATGCCAACTAGAAATGCACATTATTATATTAAATATGATTTTCCAAAATTACTCACAAAGCACCCTTCTGAACCTACCTTTTATTGACAAGGATAAATATATGAAAGTTACAGACCACACACCAGAGGGAGGGATTTAATTCTTTGTTCATTTACTAGATCAGTGAATTTGGTTAAGTTATTTAACATCATTGCACCTTAACTTCCTCATCTGTGAAATGAGAGTAACACAGTTACTCAACTACGTTGCCATGTGAATTAAATAAAATCATGTATGTAAAAGCATCTGGCATAAAACACTTGCTCATAGTTCTGTTTCTCTATCCCAATGCTTCTATTTTAATTCTGTTATGTGTTTTCTAGGAATCTCTGTTGCTGAATTAAAAAGATAAGATGGA
Source organism: Plecturocebus donacophilus (assembly GCA_004027715.1). NCBI lineage: Eukaryota > Metazoa > Chordata > Mammalia > Primates > Pitheciidae > Plecturocebus > Plecturocebus donacophilus. The sequence continues at coordinate 27,528 of PVKP010001392.1, read as the reverse complement.
AGGCAAACTCTAGATTCTAATTCACAGAGAAAGTGTTAAGAACAATTCATTAAAGAAGCTTGATAACAATGGTGTAAAGAAAATATTAGGGTAAATTTCAAAACCTTCTTGCAATTTCCTATGTTGTCTTTGTAATTAGATGTGTTCTCACAATGCAGTTATACATTTTGTAAATGACTTGTGAATGTCAGCTAATCTTGTTTTAATTAGAGCAAATAAGACCAATGTGAAAGAAGTTTTAAACTTTAATGTTGAATTCCTTTCAAATGTAAAGTGCGGTGAAAAAGTTTCCTTTTAAGTGAGAAAGAAGGCAATATAATGAATCATGGACCTCAAGAGGAAAGAAATATTTCTTTTGTGAAGCAGAAGAAAAATAAATATTTTTAAATAGTAAAAAAAAAATTCTTTCAGAAACCATTTAAAGCTGAATTCCAAATTTAAAAGCTTAATGTACAAATCATGATGATTATATTAATTATAAGAGCTAAAATGTACTGAAGATGTCCTGTGTTCTTGACATTGACCAAAAGGCCTTAATGTTCTCCCTCAGCTTGGACTAAACTTCAGACAGGATTGTTAAGTCCTAACCTTTCTTTCCTTAGAGCATTTACTTAGAAAGCTTGTAATTGCAAATTCATTCTCTGCCCCTTTGAGATGTAAATCTTTTTAAAAGCCTCTTCCCCGTTTTATAATTTAGCACTGCCTATCTCAAGGACCTAGGAGCCTTACCTTTGAAATGCAACCATCAAGGAAGATAACACCCATATCTCCTGCTCCCACAGCAGGTAGGAGCCTAACTTCGGCTAGCACCTTTCTTCAAACTGGAAAACCACCTCCTTTCATAAAGACTTGAAAAAGTTCACTTTTTCTTTTAGTAATGACAGTTAGCAAGGGTAGATGGTCTGTGATCCTCCAATCCAAGCTCTTAAAATGCTCCCATACTTTGTTTCAGGAGAGGTTAGCTCAGACTGAGTTCTGGAGTCTCTTCCTTACTTGTTGAACTTTGTCCAGTTCAATTTTTGCTTTAAATATATCTATTCTTTGTAATTGGCTAAGGGGGCATATAGCACATTCTCTCCCTCAAAAATGTAATAGTAACAATAATAATAATATATGTACACCTGGTGCAGGCAGCATTGTATGTGATAACTTCATATAATAATAGTAGTAATACATATACCTGGTGCAGGCAGCATTTTATATGAGAACTGCTCTGGACCCTGATCACCAGAATCCTGGCTCGTGTAATCAGGTGGTACCATGCAATCCATCAATTTAGCCTCAACTCTCTAAGAGAACCTTAGACACAGTATTTTGTGATGATGAGAAATAAATGTGTTGACAATGACTGAAACCTATCTTGAAAAAATACAATTAAACATACACATGCATATAAAAACAAACATTAAGAATTTGTGGTGGGTACGAATGACTCCCCAGAGATTCCTCCTAACTGCTCTTTTGAAGGAACTGGTCATTTGTCTCTGTTTAGTCCAGAGTTCCTGTGAGTACCCAACTGTCCATCTTGTTCAAGGTCTATCATAATCAGAGAAAATTTTGGATTTCATAACTTCTTAAAGAATTGTCCTGAAGGACAATGTTCTAGCAAATGATTTCTAGGATGCATTTGTCATCATCCAAATCAGCCTTCAGTGTGCGGGCCAGCTCGTGAAGGGTAGCACCTCTCTGTGTCACCCACCTGGATGTGTTACATACATATCTGCCTGCTCTTGGTGTATGTATTCCTTGAGGGCCCTTCACTCTTAAGATGATGTGAGGAATACTTTGAACTCTCTTTGGTAAAGAGACTCATTTCCTGCTCAGCACATACTAGGAAAACAACCCACTTTCCTTGCTCAGAGTTGTCATGACACTTTATAGATAGTGATATGAAGTATCCCCCATGGATATGAAGTGACTCAAGAGTGGTTCAGGTATGTTTGTGATTATCCCAGGCCAAGCTTCCTGCAGAATCACACTTTATTGGCAAAATAATACAGTGAGGCAAAAGAATTTATAAATGGGTTTTTTAATAGATGAGAAAATTAATAGGTAAAAAACAGATTAGAGACATATGACTGGCAAATTAATACACCCAAATTAAAACTATGTCTCTGAATCTAAATCATGCCTGTCTTCCACTTAAGTTTGCTCTCTTTCATAGCTGTAAGAGATGTCTATTCTCCACAGCACATAAATTACAGATGAGCTGCTTTCTCACTTTACCACTGAGAGTTAAGAAGGTTGACCGATTTTTCCCAAAGTCCTTCCAGTTAATGAATGGCAGAACTTAAACAAGAACCCAGATCTTCTGACTCTAAGCCAGGATTCACATCATAATTAATAAAGGGATTAAATGTATCAAAATAGAGGTGTTTCTAGTGAGGGCAGGGTTTGGGAAGTGTCTTTAGGGAGTTAACTGCTTTCCTTGAAAAAATAATTCCTAATAAAAAGTATCCTATATTAACTATCAGAGCTTCTATGAGTGTAAGTTGTGATGCCTAGTTAGCTATACATAGTCTTCATATATGGACAGAGGAAGGGCAGCTAAAGGAAAAAAAATCACTTGCTTAAATCATTTAGCATTGTACTAATCAAGGTTCTTCAGAGAAAAAGAACCAATAAACGTGTGTATGTGTGTGTGGTGGGGGTTGTGTGAGACTATGTGTGTGTGTGTGTGTTTAAGAGAGAGAGATTGAGATTAAGATTTTAAGTTATTGGCTTAAGCAATTGTGGAGACTTACAAGTTCAAAATTTATAAGATAGGCCAATAAGCCATCAGGCTGGAGACCGGTGGTAAGTTGATACTGCTGTTTGAGTCCAATGCATCTGCTGGCAGAATTATTTCTTCTTTGGGTAGATCTATCTGTTTTTTTTCCTTCAATTGATTGGATGAACCTGACCCACATTTTGGAAGATAATCTGCTTTTATCAAAGTCTAACGATTTAAATGTTAACCTTATCTCTAAAATACATCCAAAGAAACATCTAAAATAATGTTTGCCAAAAAGCTCGGTACTGTGGCCCCGTCAAGTTGACTGATACAATGAACAATCACAAGCATGTGTCATGAGTCACTCTCTGCATTGATGCTGAATATTTAAAGTTGAAAATAAAATAAAACATAGGCTTACATAGCCTAGTGCAGAAGCAAACAACAAATGATTTCAACATCATACAATTTTTGTGCAAATGGAGATTTTTCAAGGAAGAGAGAAGAAAAGGGATTCACTTAATTATTGTTAAGTGGATAAGCAGGGAAGTTTTCCTAATAGAACGAGAGTTTACCTTGGAACTTCAAGGATGGGTGGGTACTTCCCAAGCAAACAAACAGAAAACAGGACTTTCCAGTCAGAAGAAACATTTGTAGAGAAATAGAGATTTGATGGAATGCTTCCTACTGGGGAAGCTACAGATAATTATAAATACATATGAACTATAACGTAAAGGGGACAAGAGAAAAGAGATGAAAATCAAAGCACAGGTAGGACCTAGATTATGGAGGGCTTTGTGAGCTGTGCAACAGTGGCTTCCACATCATATCCTGTAGTCTCTGGGAGAAATGTAAGAATTTGATGAGAGTCTTCTCGTGGTCAGATATTTATTTTAGAATTTGCAAGATAGGAAAAGATAGATGAAAAATCTAGATATACATAGCCATTAGAATTAGACTAGCATGATGGGATTATTAAAAACATGGCAGAATTTCATTAAGTAATTGTCCAGTGTTTGCCCACCACACAGATATTTTCTAATATTAAAGATCTTAATAGCAGGCAGACCCCTAAAGTCTTCTTCTCTTCCTTCTTTCAGGTCAGTGGTGTTCAGCTACTTCTCTCTCCTTTGGACCTGACTGTTTTCCCAGAGTTCTTGTGAACTGGGATCAAGTGACCAAAACTAACAGTGCCAAGAAATTTAGATAACCATCGGGGGCCGTTGGCATGAGGTGGGGCAGGTTTTCATCTCAGCATGGCATGGTTCCTCTCAGGGTCAGAAGCCATTTAGAAATCATATTAGATTGTGTAGGTTTGAGTAGCTTCAACACTTCAGAACATTGAGCAGGTCACTTTAGACCTCTAGGTTTCAGTTTTCTCTCCTTTAATGTGGAGTTAGAAATCTCCACTTGGTAGATTACTGCGGAAAATAAAAAGCATTTATAATAAGTGCTTACCCTAGTGTTTATTGAATGATACTTGACCCAAAAGTTCCTCCTGCTTGGCCAGGTTTCTGACAGCCCGTCTATGCTTACCCTTCTTTGACCCGAGAGAGGGGTTGCTTCCTAAATATTGAACTATTGGCTACTCTGAGTTCAGCCTAATATTTTATCCTTTATCTGATTTCTGCCAGGAATATCTGTTTTCTGCTGTCTGGTTGGTTAAGTCTTCTTATCGGTAAACTCTTAGGGGAAGTATTATGTCTTCCAGGAAGCCTTCTGTGTTAAGAGCCTTCCAGGCTTCCCAGAGCCACTTCCTCACTTTCCTATAGCTATTAGCCCTATGCCAGTGGGGCTGTGAGCTCTAAAACTATGTATTCACTTTTATTTCCCTAGAAATTTCTGAAGAACAGCACACGTAGGAGAAAATAAATATTGATATTAAAATAAACAAAACACAGAGCTGAAATAGCAAATCAAGTTCCACCCACTGCACAAGGGAAATGATATGTTCTACAAAAATTGTATTTCATGTTGCTTAAATACGCTTTCCCCTTGCACATTTTTCAGTGAATTTTGGCACAATATTTCTCTTTCCTAGTATCTACTTTCTTGTCTGTAGTAAAAGATTGAAGTTTCTGAATTAGCGTATAAGGCTCCCTGTAATTTGGAATCTGTGTTTTTTCAAAACAACCCAGTAGTAAAAAGTAATATTTTCTTATAAAGAAAGTACCTGACATTTTAAAGAAGTCAGAAAACACCTGCACACGTTGAAATATAAGTCCTAGCTAGATCACACTCCTGTGTATTTGCGCTTCTGGCTGTGACAATTTTACAGAGCATCTCTTTCTTCAGACTTGTCAGGGTGCTGTCTCCCTCTCCTGAGTACCTGTGGGAATCAGTCCTCATGTCCCACTCACAGTCTCACAGGGTGGCAGCAATTTGGCTGTTTTCCCACCACTATTCTACTAGTCATATGAGCACTTCATATTCTTCAAGGTCAACAAAGTACTTTACACTCTCAGAGAAAGAGATCTACTCTAATGCAGTATGCTATCTTATTATCAAAATAGAAGAAATATCTGACTTTAAAAAAGTTCTCTTATATAGGATCTGCACACTTAGACTACATATAAATAATTAGCCTGATGTATTTTAAGTCAATCTTTAATAGCTGCTTATTTAATAATTCTTCATAATAATAGATCCTAACTGCCTAAACTATCCAAACTTTGTTTTCCACACACAGTTGGTATCCATATAGGCATCAATGTGTTTGATTGTGAGCATAGTAAACATAATTTTACATAATTTTTTAAATTAAAAAATTCCATTTTTCCTATAGGTTTTCCAAATTATTTACATTTTAACTGATTGCTTCTTAAACTTCTTTTTTGATTTAGTATAAAAAGCAAAATGTTTGTAATCCCACAGATGTGAATTAGAATTCAAGCTCTGACACCAGCATGTTAGGTTTTCTCAGACATCTTTTTATTTATTTATTTATTTGAGATAGAGTCTCACTCTGTCACCCAGGCTGGAGTACAGTGGCACAATCTCAGGTCACTGCAACCTTTGTCTCCCGGGTTCAAGCAATTCTTCTGCCTCAGCCTCCTGAGTAGCTGGGATTACAGGGGTGTGCCACCATGCCCAGCTATTTTTTGTATTTTTAGTAGAGACAGAGTATCACCATGTTGGCAGGCTGGTCTTGAACTCCTGACCTTGTGATCCACCTGCCTCGGCCTCCCAAGATACTGGGATTACAAGTATGAGCCACAACGCCCGGCCCAACACCTTAATAATAATAATAATAATGCTGAGCCATGTTTTTCTTGATTATAAAATAGAGAAAATAATTCATCAATGCTAGGGTGTTTATGAAAATTAAATGTGTTAACATATGTGAAAATGTCAAATATGTTGTCAAACACATATTGAATGTTTGAGATACTGATTTCTTTTCTTCTTTTAGAAAGTTGAAATTATTTTTTTTTATTTTTGTTAGGGCACATACTCTTACAAATAATGCTGTAACTATAAGGTTATCCTCTATTCTCATACAGATATGGGCATAGAAAATTCCACATAAAACGTTTCTAATTATATATATTCCTAGGTAAATGGTTGTGTAGGGCAAGAATTGTCTAATTAATCCCTGTACCTCTGAAGTCAGTGGTTCCCAGCTTGAGATAATTTTGTCCCCCAAGGAACATGTGACAATGTTTGCAGACCTTTTTAATTGTCACATCTAGAGGGGTAGGGTGAAACTGGCATCACCCATTTAGTGGCTAAACATCATGAATGATGATAGACATTCTACAATGGACAGGACAACCACTCATAACCGAGAACTACCTGTCTCAAAATTCCAATAGTGCTGAGGTTGAGAAAATGCTCTAAATCTATCATAGTGCCTGGCATATCATACATAGCCAATAAATATTTTCTGACTGTATGGGAAATTCTCAGGTTCTCACTGAAGGTAAACAGCTGGGTGCATGAATTCACAATGTCTAGTATGCTATTTTTCATATTACAAAGAAAGAGCAAGGAATACCAAAAATATTACAATGTCACGAGGATTTATTCTGAAAACATACTTACTTATTTGAAAAAAAGTGGTTTCTCTAAACAGCACTTTGCCCTTATGAAGGCACTGTTTTTTCAAATACAAAACAGATTAGCATCCACTCTTGCCCACTTTATCAAAAGCTGTAAAGCAGTTAAAATTAATAGAAGGGAATGACCTCCATTATAAATGTTGCTCATTACCTGTCAGATCAATGAGTATTTAGATGGGCTGAACAAAATAACACTCTCAGATCAAAAGCCCACTAACGGCTGAAATATACTTCAGATTAAGTTAATTGCAACCCAGGAGGGATGACGTTAGCCAATATTGTTCTGTGCAATCTAATTAAAGAAAGCCAGGTAAAATCAAGAGTCTTTGGGGAGCTTTATCAGGTTTTACCAAGTCACAGACTCAACATATTTGGTGAAATAAAATGTGTTTACAAAGAACAACTGCACTAACAAAAGAACCATGTGGAATAAAATGAAGGAAGCATTTATCTTCCTCGAGAGATATGATATACCTGAATTGCAATCCTGGATTTATAATCTTGTTCTTTAAAGAAACTATTAATTTATCTGTGCTTTTATTTTCTACACCTATGAAATAAAGATTGTGGAAAGATTTTCTTATCACTATTATTTCTTTGAAAAAATTAAATAAGATGAAATAAGATGAATAAAAGAAAAAACAGTAAAGATAAGTATGCCTTATACTAGTAAATAAAATGTATAGATAAACTTTCATAAACCAAGTATGAATTGTGTTAAAAGTCTATTTTCATCATCTCATTCAACTCTCAGAACATGTCATGAGGGACATATCATTATTAGAATTTTATAGATAAAGAAACCAAGGCATATACAGGTTAACTGGATGGGCTAAGATCATGCAGATGGTAAATAACAGAGATGAGATTCAGGTTTCTAAACTCTGCATTATACAACTTCTCAAAGTTGGTAAGAATAACTGTGTCTAATGCCAAGCCTTCTGATACCAAAGCCCTTTTCTTTGTACTCCAATTAGTTGAAGACTGGTGATTAAAGAAGGATAACAAGTTCAAAAACCGTCCAGAAACGAAAGTGTACTGCCTAACTTTAGTAAGAATCTGATATGAGCATCTGTGTCTTTAGTCAAGTTTCCTTGAAATATTCTGAGATATTTAGTCACATGTAGAAAAAGTTCATGAGTAAGTTTACATCATGGAAATAGGATAGTTAGAATATGGTGCTCATGGAGAGTGAAGAAGATGTAGAGTATCATTAAGAATAGCATTTCTGAGTGCAAGTTTTGCTTTATTGGCTCTGAGAAGTCATGTAGGCTGCTCTCATAGCCATTTGACGTCAAACAGCAAAAAAAACCCTCTGAATTGATATAATACTTTAAGGTAACATCTTCACTCTGTTAGCCCAAGTAGTGATACAGGCAAAATAAAACTTCCTTTTTATTTATTCAACAAATACTTTCTAGTCTATTTCTGTGTTTGAGGAACAATATGCTAGTGGGTGAAGATAAGATTAAACATCCAGATAAGATTCTTTCTCTCATTAAGCTTCCATTAAAGTCAGAGAGACATAAAATAAACAAACAATAAAGTAGTAGCATAACTGGAGATAGTGGCAGGTACAAATTGGGGAAGAAAATAGAGTAATGGATGAGAGAATGAACTGGAAGAAGCTGCTTTCACCCAGAAAGGCCCCTCTGTGGGATAAGGATTAAATTAAATTAAAATATATCTTCTATGATAACTAGCACATAATAGGGCCTTAGTGCAAGGAATGAATTATTAACATTTACTTTAAAATCATGTCTTTAGGAAACATTCCTTCAACTTTGGTAAATGAAACTGACCATGTGTAATACTTAAAACCACAAAATTCAAAGGTGGTAGTTACTCATACAGTCTATTCCCTTATGGTAATAAGCTGGAGAAGAATGTGGGAAGAGTTAAAATGTGGGAACTGGCTAGTTCTGATTTTGACTCTAGCGGATTATTTACTGGCTATAAAATAGTGGATCATCTAAATTCTGAGTTTCTACTTCCTTTTCTGTTGAAATAATTGGTAAGTGCTACAGAGTCATCAGTTTCCTTTACTTTCTACCCATTTAAATATGAAGAAATTGTAAAAGAAAGGAGGGGACTTGCCCATGATGACATAGCTATTTATTAGGTAAACCCGAAGAAATATCTACCGTATTAGTCCGTTCTCACATTGTTATAAAGAACTACCTGAGACTGGGTAAAGTATGAAGAAAAGAGGTTTAATTGACTCACAGTTCCACATGCTATAAAGAAGCATGACTGGGAGGGCTCAGGAAACTTGCAGTTATGGCAGAAGGTAAAGGGGAAGCAATCACGTCTTACCATAGTGGAACAGGAGAGAGAGAGAGAGAGAGAGAGAGAGAGAGAGAAAGGGGAAGTGTTATACACTTTTAGACCATCATATCAGATCTCAGGAGAACGCATTCACTATCATGGGGACAGCAAAGAGGTAATCCACCTCATGATCTAATCACCTCCCGTCAGACCCCACCCCCCTCCAATTTGGCATGAAATTTGGGTGGTGACACGAATACAAACCATATCACCTACTCTCCATTTTATAGTCTTTCCTGAACTCCATTTTGCTTTTCCCATAATTGGTAATGTGCACATCAACATCAAAGAAGGGAGATGTTTAGAAGAAGAAGAAAAATGAGAAAAATGTCTTTGTGTAAAAAGTGGGTTAGAGGACCTTGAGAGTGGTCTGAGGAACAGCAGCATTGTCATTTCTTGGGAACTTGTTAGAAATACAAATTCTTGAGCCCCACCCTAGATCTACTGAGTTATAAACTCTGGGGGAGGCCCCAGATATCTGTGCTTTAACAAACACCTTAGGTGATTCTTATACACAGCACAGTTTGAGAGTCACTGTTTTAGATCAAGTTTAGGAAAAGAAAAAGTATCCAATATTAAAGAAGCAAGCTGCTTTGCAACATAATACCGCAAGAATGAAATTCCCATGTTAAAGGATGTTTTGTGAATGGAAAATTAAATGCAGATTGATATATTAGCTAGATAGATATAGATCACAGATAGGCATATAAATATAGATTTTATTCCTCCTACTGTATCACCAGTCACTTTCACATTCTACCTGATTCTGCCTAAATCTACTCATTTGGCAATATTTAGTAAAGAATTAGTAATACTAATCATATTTTTATTCACTTTAAATTTACCTAATTACAGAAAAATAAACTAACAGTTTTTATCTATAGCATAATTTAGAGATGTTAATGCAATGCTTTCAGACTTTGCCCAGAATTACTGTATTGTGCTGAGTGATGTTATCCAAGGTCTGAAGTATCCCTGGTGGGTAGTACCTTAATTTTGGCTGAGCTATCATCAATTTCCACCCATTTAGTTCCTTGTAAAATGTAAAATGCTTTTCAAATATTAATTATTGATCTTTTTGCAGGAGACTCTTACATGTGCTCAAATTATTTCAGATAGATTCTCAGGTCTAATTTATATTACACTGATTTTATGTTATATTTGCACATAAAATATGTGCTATTTTGCTCAGAATTGGAGTAATATCCCAGAGATTCAGCATTACAGGTCAATGAAAAAAAACGATAGAATGTGCCTCAAGTGGTAAATCACTCAAGAATAAAGAGAACCATTTATTGAATTCCACATGTGGATATTGTTGTTGCGGATTTACAGACTATGGACTCTCCACAACTTTAAGGCTAGTGTCCTTATGCCATTTTAGGACAAAAAAATGAGGCTTTAGTTTATTTTAAGTTAAATCTAAATCTAAATTTCTTAAAATTAAGAAACCAGTGATTGAGACCCAAATTCTGATTGACTAAAAGCTCTAATTTTCAACTATCAGTGGCAGACCAGTCAAGAATAAAAAAGGACCAGTTACTGAATTACATATGTGGATATAGTTGTTATTTATAGACATCCTATGGACTACTCACAACCCTAAGGCTAGTATTATTATGCCATTTTAGGTCAAAGAAATTGAGGTCTGAGCTTAAATTAGACATAATACCTTAAAATTAAGAAACCAGTGATTGAGACCCAAATTCTGGTTGACTAAAAGCTTTTATTTTCAACTCTCTGGGATCACATTTCTAGCACCATAAAAACAGGTTAGCATTAATTTATCAAACACTTACTGTGTACCTACCATGCCATACAATGCTTTATAGAGTATTAGAATGAGCAATGGGAGTATCCACCCTACTTGCCAACCAGTTTCAGCTTCTATGTCACCTTAAAGAAGCCTAAATTCACCCATTCCATGGGGTGAACCCATTCATGTTGCTTTCGGCATCTGTAAAACAGAGTGAAAATGAGTAATTTATAGAGTTAAAGATTAAAATGTATTTAAAGAACTAATTAGTAAAATAATAGGTGATTTTTAAAGACCCTGTTTTGTCCCAATGTTTCTCAATGAGTATATATTATTTAAATATTGGTAAATAAATTTATTGTCTGAAGAGAGGCATTTTCCACTAGTGTTCTGGAAAATGTATTCAGTACCTACTCATCTAAAGAATTCCTATTTTGCTTCCCACTGAAGTTGTAGGTTGCTGTCCTCTACCAGATTAGACCAAGGCAGAAATGAAACAGCAAAAAATAAATACTTTACTTCTCAAGGTTTAAAATAATTAAATTAGAGAGAGAGAAAAAAGGTATATACAAAAGAGCCTGCCTTCTCTATCAAGTTTGGAATCTAAGTCCTTGGCAGGTTTCCTTGGCAAATTTTTATAGAATACTGACTTGGAATTTTGTGTATACCTGTATTGTCAATCCCCGTGGAAATATTCTCAAACTATCAACATCTATGCATATGCAAAACTCACCTTTCCTTCAAACTACAGCATAAAAGCCAGTAAGCCTCTCTTTGTTCTATGAAGTTGGAAATTCTAAATAACTTGTCTGAACTCAGTAGGTTCTTCATCTGTGTGTCCCTCAGGAGCATATGCCTAAGAAAATGTTGGCAAGAAGAAAAGAGATATTATTATACCACTAAAACAGAGGGTAGAGAGGAAAGATAAACTTTATCTACATTATTGTCCTAAGACATTGACTATTAGTGTTTTGGTTTATTCTGTTCACTATGTTGTCAATGCTTTATTGGTATATATTATTTTACACAATTAAAATTAACTTGTAAAAATATATGATTGATTTTTTAAAATCATATAATTTTTCATATTAAATGTGACATTACAGTATCAGAATTTTCCTAGTTGCTAAAGATTTTTCAGGATATATTGCTTTCTAACATGAAGTCAAGTTTTCATTGATTATTACCTATTATACTAGACTGCCAACTGGAGGAGGCCATAAATTGTATCTGAATTGTGCATTTTCCCCAGGGCCTAACTCACAGTAGATATGCAACAAATATTTGTACACTGAATAGCTTTTGCTGTATTGCATTTGAAATCCATGAAATACATTTTTTCATTTAACAATGTCTGCTCCTTAGGAAAGAGTAGACCTTTTTACTTATTTCATGGGTAATTTAACTTTCAGGAGTGAGAGGTCAAACAGACATGACCATCCTCCTGAGCCTTGTGTCTCAGTGCTGGTGTTCCTTCTACTGTAGCCAGCTGCTTTAAGTTTAAAAAATGAATGGATTCTAGGACAATCTTTTAACTTGAATTTATACTCTATAGGATGGATAACAAACTCTTCCCAGTAATATTCAGGAAATGAATACTAAGATTGATTTGAGGTATTTCTAATGAATTGATTTTCAAATTTTCAGAGCACATATAGTACCAAAAACATTATTTTGATGAATAGGCCCTAAACTTTTAAAAAATGAAGCTGTGATGGCAAATATCAAATCGTTTAAACAAAATCAAATTCAGGAGTTCAATTTAAATCTTGGCAAAGTCCCAGCACATTAAAAGAGAATTAAATCAGTTTTAGGAAGCAGAACATTCATATTTTACCTTTATTTTTAAACAACTGTTAAAACCTTTACTTTTTTATTTTTTTACCCCAGAGAAAGAATGCCCCTGAAGCAGAAACTTCCTGTCTGACCCCAGATACCATACTTGAAATAAATGGAGGAAAAAGAAGTTTTTATTTTAAAAGCTCCTTCAATATTAAAGGAAGTGTATTACCATGAAGCAGCAATTACAACAATTTACAATTGTATTTTTTAAATGTATTTTTGTTTTTATAAATTTAGCTATGTACAATCCTACTTCAAAAAGTAATTTAAATAATAATAATGTCTACTATTTTTAAGCACCTACTATGTGACAGGTATTGTCCTAGGGTTTTTACTACATTACCTCAGCAATCTTTCTTTTCTATTTTCATTTTTGGTATGATTCCATATTTATGAGTTTACTGAATAAGCAAAGCTAATCTATGGAGGAGAAGAAATCATATCAGTGGTTGCTTCTTGGGGAGTGATGAGACAAGGATTGACTGAGAAGGAACTTGGGAGAACTCTGGGTAATGTAAATGTTCTACTGGTAAAGTTCAGGTCACACAGATGAATGCATTTATCAAAACTCATTGACTATTACAGTTTAAGTGATTTCATTGTATGAAATTATCCTCAAAAAGAGCTATAAATGAGTATTAAATTTTATTTAGTAATGCATATTCTGAAGTACTTAGGGAGGAGGATATTAATGTCTACAGTTGACTTTGAAATGTGTCAAAAAATAAGATGGCTGATAGGTAAGTAGAAGGATTCATGGGTAAAGAGAGAACAGAAAGAGTAAGTGAAAGAAGATGCTAATGACAGAATCTAGGTGTTTCTAGATATGGATGTTTACTCATAACAATTTTTAAATTTTCTGTAGATTGAAAATTTTTATAATGAAATGTTGGGTGGAAGAAGACAGGTAGAAAAGTTTAAAATGCCCCCTTGTTTATGATTCCTGATTAGTAATTGATTTCTTTCTCTGTAATGAAAAAGTCAGTCTTCCCTAATGGCTCCAGGGATGACTGGAGGATGGGATATAAGGAAAGTCCTTTCAGAGAGTTGAGGGGTAGCGGGAGCTTGGCTAAGATAAAGAGGGGAGGGGGCTGGAAAGCAGATGGTGAGAGTTTTGGGTAATAGGATTCACCCAGAGAAACAGAACCAGTAGGAGTATATAATAAGAGATTTATCACAAGGAATTTACTAAAGGCAATTGTGGGAGCTGGTAGGCAAGTCTGAAATCAGTAGGGCAGGAAAACAGAATTGGAAAGCTCTGAAGCAGGAGCTGAAGCTGCAGTCTATGGCAGAATTTCTTTTCTTTTCTTTTTTTTTTTTTTTAATTGTACCAATCTTTGGTTAGTATATCTATTATTCTAGATGGGAACATTGTTCCTGAAATGGTAAGAAATCTTGCCATATTTGCATGCCTATTATCTGATGGATTCAGGTTGTTGACTTCAAAATTCCTTTTCTCTGCCTACTACCCAGCTATTAGAAAAATCCATAAATTATTGTGCTTAAAGATGAATAAAATATTTTTGAACATGCCTAATACATTTGTATCATGTTCTTTATCTGCTAAGCAAGGCACTAGAGCCTTTTGCTGATGTGGAATTTGTATAATTATGAAAAATTTCATGTAGGTAGAATTTATGAATACAAATTTAATAAAAATCAGTAACAATTCTTGTGATAACTTTGCAAAAAGAATTTTGAATGGCAGAAGACAGAAAATAATAGCACTTAGTAGTAAGAGTTTCTAGAAATGGTTGGACTGGGGTCAAAGACCACCCAAGGAACCATGGACAGATAGAAGCAGAAAAGTTCTTTAAAATCTAATTGTTATATGTATATAATTATATACATGCAATTTTATATATTTATATATAATTTCTGTTATAGTACATAATGTGCTCATTTATTTTAATATTGTATATTGCCTACTATGAAGAAAAATGGGTACTGTAGGAAGACATGACATATTTTCCCTTGAGCATTCTATGCACCAAATATATAATTATGTACCCTAGGAGTACACGCTCCAAGTTTGAGAAGAATGATTAAATAATCTAATGTATATTTGGTGTTTATTGTAAGAAATGATTATATATATATGATTTTTAAAGACTTTAAATGTAAGATTTCATTTAATCATCTACAACCATACCGCCCTAAATGCACCTGATCCTGTCTGATCTCAGAAGCTAAGCAGGGTTGAGCCTGGTTAATACTTGGATGGGAGACTGTCTGAGAATACCAGGAGCTGTAGGCATTAAAAAAAAAAAAAAGATTTAATTTAATCCTCACCAAAATTACTGAGATATAATCCCTTAGGTTGTATTTATGCCAAATACTCTGTGGCTTATCATTCAACAGCATTATTAACTCCCCTTAAACTGAAGTGTTTGATAAGTCATACCAAGTTTGAAATGTTCAAAGCTACAGATTGTGTTTGATTGCTTTGCTTTCCTAAATTTTAGCAGTAGTGGCAGAGGGAAAAATAAGGGGTGAGTAGTTATAGGCAATGGGTGGGAACCCAGAACATTTTGAGGAAGATCGTGCTTTTAGATGATTCTATAAACACTATATTCATCAGATTTTATTACTTTTCATGGAACTTGTAAATTTCCTGCTAGGTTAAATTTTTGTGAAACCCATGCCATCATTTAACAATTAACTCAAGTAATACACTAAATTTATATATGGGAGTATCTGCAAAGCTTTTGCAGAACAGAAAATTCATAGGAACACTGTGTAGTTAATGGCTATATTAGCTTAGAAAATAATACAATGTTTTTCCATTTAGGCCACATTTTTTTTCATTATCCACACCTTCAGATTTCTTTGCAACTATTAAATACACATGTTCCATTTAGTTTACACAGGAGTAAACACCTGGAAGGAGTTTACCCTTCTTACTACCAAGGGATGTGTACAGCAATCCTGAGAGAAAGCGAGATCATTTCTTAGCATCTCCATCCTACCAAGGTAAACACTGTGGTCCTGAGGGCTTAAAGGCTATTTCTTAGATCAAAAATTAAATGGCAGACATTGTGCTTAAATAATTTGACCTTTAAGGAATTCAGTTCCCTGAAGAACTTAGAATTATTAGTTTGAAAATTAACACAATAGATCTATTAATTTTACAAGTAGGCATAGATTAAGGGATTCAGGCACTTATTGCAATTGTAGCTGGGAAAAAGACACAGATGTGATCAGGGAAACTAGTCTCTGATGACTATTATTATTCTTTATGTATATACATATATATAATTGTGATTTAGGTTTTGGGGTACATGTGAAGAACATGCAAGATTGTTGCATAGGTACATATATGGCAATGTGATTTGCGGCCTTCCTCTCCATCACCTATATATGGCATTTCTCCCCATGTTATTCCTCCCCAACTCCCCACCCGCCACTGTCCCTCCCTTAATTCCCCTCAACAGACCCCAGTGTGTGATGCTCCCCTCCTTGTGTCCATGTGTTCTCATTGTTCAACACCCACCTATGAGTGAGAACATGCAGCGTTTGATTTTCTGTTCTTGTGTCAGTTTGCCAAGAATGATGATTTCCAGGTTCATCCATGTCCCTACAAAGGACACAAACTCATTTTTTATGGCTGCATAGTATTCCACGGTGTATATGTGCCACATTTTCCCTGTCCAGTCTATCATTGATGGGCATTTGGGTTGATTCCAAGTTTTTGCTATTGTAAACAGTGCTGCAATGAACAGTTGTGTGCATGTGTCCTTCTATAGAACAATTTATATCCTTTGGATATATACCCAGTAATGAGATTGCTGGGTCAAATGGAATTTCTATTTCTAGGTCTTGAGGAATCGCCACACTGTCTTCCACAATGGTTGAACTAGTCTACACTCCCACCAACAGTGTAAAAGTGTTCCTATTTCTCCACATCCTCTCCAACATCTGTTGTCTCTAGATTTTTTAATGATCACCATTCTAACTGGCATGAGATGGTATCTCAATGTAGTTTCTATTTGCATTTCTCTAATGACCAGTGATGATGAGCATTTTTTCATATGTTTATTGGCCTCATATATGTCTTCTTTTGTACAGTGTCTGTTCATATCCTTTGCCCACTTTTGAATGGGCTTGTTTGTTTTTTTCTTGTAAATCTGTTTTAGTTCTTTGTAGATTCTGGATATTAGCCCTTTGTCAGATGGGTAGATTGCAAAAATTTTCTCCCATTCTGTTGGTTGCAGATTCACTCTAATGATTGTTTATTTTGCTGTGGAGAAGCTCTGGTGTTTAATTAGGTTCCATTTGTCTATTTTGGCTTTTGTTGCCAATGCTTTTGGTGTTTTAGTCATGAAGTCCTTGCCCATGCCTATGTCCTGAATGGTTTTGCCTAGGTTTTCTTCTAGGGTTTTTACGGTGTTTGATCTTATGTTTAAGTCTTTAATCCATCTAGAGTTAATTTTAGTGTAAGGTGTCAGGAAGGGTTCCAGTTTCTGTTTTCTGCACATGGCTAGCCAGTTTTCCCAACACCATTTATTAAACAGAGAATCCTTTCCCCATTGCTGGTTTTTGTGAGGTTTGTCAAATATCAGATGGTTGTAGACTATAATTATTCTGAGGCTAATAGTGATGAGCTCTTGGTGAACTTCTGGTTCTTCGATAGCTATGTCTTGTTTCAAGGAAGTTCGACTGTAAATAGAGACCAGTTACAGGAAATGAAGATCATTTTTGTTCAAAAATATTCAACATAACATTGCCTTCTACATCCAGCTTCCCTGTAATGTTTTCAAATCTAGTTTTAAATGGCTTAATTTATTTCTGTTTATTACTCAATTGATTCAAGACTATTTTCCAGGTGCTATGCTAGGTCATTGTCCCATGGAGTAACAGGTCACAGTTTCTTCATCAACAAATACATTAATGAAAAAGATATTGAAATGATAGATCAATAAGTGCCTGATTACGAAATGAGTTCCTCTTTCAAAACAGTTAAGAGAGTAATCTAGACCTTTCTGAAGAGGTGGCATTGAAGGTGACATCTGGTGGAGTCCAAGAGTGAGAGAGGAACATGTGGGATGGGGTGGGCAGCCAACATACCCTGAGGTGAGCAATAGCCTTAAATAAAGCCACCATAGCTAAAGTCAAGGGAGAGAGGGAGAGTAATGTAAGGTGAGGTTTGAAAAGGAAGGCTAAAATTCAATTTTGAAGAATACTAAGCCATTGTACAGCATTAGCTTTCATAGATTTGCCATAACAAAATGGATGGTTTATGAGCATTATTTTCTTATAATCCTCGAGGCTGGAAGTCCAAAATCTGGATGTGGTGGTTCCTTCTGAAGGCTCTGATGGAGAATCTGTTCCTTAACTTTCTCCTAGCTGTCAATACTGGGTATTCCTTGCCTTGTAGATATAATCGGCCTACTATATCCAAGGCTTCCACATCTACAGAGGCAAGTACTTACCTAGCACTTATACTGTACTGGATATTATTTGTAAGTAGAGATGATTTTAAATATATAGGTGGGCTGGGTGTGATGGCTCAGGCCTATAATCCTAGCACTTGAGAGGCCAAGGCAGGTGGATCACCTGAACTCAAGAGTTTGAGACCAGCTGGAGCAACATAGTGAAACCCTGTTTCTACTAAAAAAACACAAAAAATTAGGACGTGTTGGCACGTGCCTGTAATCCAAGCTACTCCAGAGGCTGAGGCACATGAATTGCTTAAACCCAGGAGGTAGAGGTTGTAGTGAGCTGAGATTGTGCCACTTCATGCTGCACTCCAACCTGGGTGACAGAGTGAAAATCTGTCTCCAAAAAAAAATTTGTATGTTTATATATATAGATGTATGTAAATATCATGCCATTTTATATAAGGAACTTGAGCATATTTTGGTACCGCAAGGGGTCCTGAAACCAATCCTCTGAGGATACTGAGAGTAAACAGTGCATTATCCCAAGTTCTGTGCATGGCATTCTCCTCTGTGTGATTTTTGTCTCTTCACACAGTCATCTTTTCATAAAGATGTTAGTCATATTGGATTAGGAGCCCATCCTACTCCAGTATAATCTCAACTAGTTAAATTAGTCATGATCCTATTTCTAAATATGGTTACAATTTTAGGTATTGAGGACTTGGACTTTAACACATCTTCTTTTGGGGGGCACAATGCAACCCATAAGTCATATTAAGAGATTTTTATTTCTCTCAAGATCAAATTGAAATCACTGAACAAGTTTATACCTCCTTCTAACAGTTCTTTGAAGTAAATAAAAAGGCAGGAGGAGAAAAAGCTAGTGAATTAACAAGCTCCTACAAATACATTAGGATGGTAAGAAGTAATTGTAACTTAAACTAAGGTATCAGTACTAAAAGTAGGGAGAAATGGAACATTTGGCAAAATGTCATAAGAGGAAGTAGATTTGAGAATACCAGCAAATTGATAAATCATTATGGACTTGTTGAGTTTTGCATGCCACCGAGACACTAACAAAAAATGAAAAGAGGAAGTTGTCCACATAGTAGTAGCATTCAAGAGAGGCTGGGGGTACAGTTTTAGGACTCTTAAAAACACAGATGGCTCTAAAGACATGAGTGTGGGTGTCTCATAGAAAGGATATAAGAAAAATAAAATAGGGCTGTGGACTGAGTGCATTCCAGGTAGATGGTAAGAAAAGAAGACTGAGCAGTAGGGACCTGAGAGGTTAAGAGAAAAACAAAGAGACAGATAATAACAAAAGGCCTTAAGTAAAGCCTTTAGAATGAGCCTGAAGAAGGAGGTCACATACATCAAGAGAAGAAAATGTTTCCAGAAAGGAGAATTGAATAGTATTCAATGCTGCTGAGTTTAATAAAAAATGAAGGACCCAAATGGCAAAATGGGATAATACAAATGCCATTTTTTATTACATGAGAGAATGTCACATTTCCCAGAATGATTGTAAACATAAGAGATAGTATACCTGTATATGGGAAGTTTTACAGTGTTGACCAACAACGTTTGACTTATTCTATTCCTGGCAAAAACAACTGTCAAAATCATAAATCGATAGGGTAAAAGTAATATAGACTTGAATAGATCCCATCCTCTTTTTTAAAATTTCTTTGAATGATGGCAAATCAATGAGTCCTGAAAACTTATAATCATGTTTTACCAGAATAATTGAGGGAAGTTACTTTATATAGTTTTAGACAGAAACTACTGATATGCTTCCCAATTTTAGGAATCAGCAGGTAATCCTTAAATAGTGTCACCTTTAATTTTTAATAATGCACTCTCTATATTGTAATATTCAAATGATATTACAGGGATGTTTTGTTACCTTATTTCTCTTACCATTCCCCCTCCTCTTCCTCTCTTAGTGGAGACTCTACAAAACATTCCAGAAGGCTAGGTGTGAAAAAATAGTCAATTGTGTGACTACAACCAGCAACAAAGTGCCATGCCTGAAAATCATTCATATTCACTTCCTAAAACAGTTTGGAGGCCCCCAAAACAAAACAAATGAGAAACTCTTCCCCAGTGTCTTGTCGTTATATACTTATAATTTGAAATTGCATTTTCATAACACCAAGGAATATAAAAGTCTAAAAAATGCAAGAAACTTGAATGAGCTTTTGAGTATTCCATAGTCTTAATTCTTTCTGCACTTCAATTCATTGAATTAACCTGGCAGTACAATATTTTCTCTCCTTCCATAGACTTCTCTACCTGCTGTTAAGAACTGGACAAGATTTACTGATCTGGCTACCTACTGGTGTGGTATCTTTAAGTGGTGAATATAAATCTTTAAATCACAGTGCTCACAATTACTTCACTTCCTCCTAGTATTTCATCCACAAATAAGAAAAAAGAAAAGCAAAGGAGAACATATTACTGACATTTGCAACACCATTTTTTCTGTTTAAAATTATTTCTAACACCTCTGGAAAAGATGTAGCTTTTTTTTCTATGACACCTTAGAAGGAACAGACACAACCTTAGAAGAAGAAAATATCTACTCTACAATATGTACATAAATGCTGAAGGGGATGCTAAAATGCAAGGATGAAAAGTTTTAAACAGGACATCTGGCAACCCAGCCTCTCTTTCAATCCCTGGCAAATAGACATAATTAAAATCAGTGTTGTTTTTTGTTTCATTTTTTGCTTTTTAACCTACTTCATTGTTCAGGTTTGTTATTGTGTCAAATGAGTCATTAAGAGTTTGATATTGCTAAAGCTTCTGAAAAATTACTCAAATAGCTAAGCATCCTAAAGACTAACTTTTAAAATACACTTAATTTTTCCCACCTTAAACATACCACCCCACTTCCTTCTCCTGAATCCTCTGCTCTGCAACCACACTTATTCATTTACTATGTTATAAATTTTTCAGTTAGGATAATTCATCATAACTTAATATGTGATTGAACATGTATCGTTCTTGCCTGATTATGAAGTATATATTGCTTAGTTTTAGTGCTATTTTTTCAGATTCTATGATTTCAAAAATTCTAAGAAAAAAATGAATGTCAATATCTCTGTCTATTTTTTTTTTTTAAGATGGAGTTTTGCTGTTTCTGCCCAGGCTGGAGTGCAGTGAGTGGTACAAGCTTGGCCCACTGCAACCTCCGCCTCCCTGGTTCAAGTGATTCTTGGGCCTCAGCTTCCCACGTAGCTGGGATTACAGGTGCATGCCACCATATCCAGCTAATTATTTTTTATTTGTATTAGATACGGGGTTTCACCATGTAGGCTAGGCTGGTCTTGAACTTCTGACTTCAGGCGATCCACCCACCTCGGCCTCCCAAAGTGCTGGGATTACAGGCGTGACCCACTGCACTGGGCAATATCTCTTTTTATTAGTAGAATATCACTGGGTACTAGAAGTATGGTGGAGTACTAGAAATACTGAGATACAGGAGCTTGGGTATAAAAATTTGGAAATCTAATCCTGTTTTCGCCTTTTACTATCTTTATGTTTATGAAGTAAATAACCTATTTTCTTGGAATGTCATTTTACCTACCTATAAAAAGAGACACTCAGAGCTTTAAAAACTCTGTCAACAGTAGTTGGAAGAATTAAAAGTAATAATGTAACTGTGTGTGCCTAGAAATTAGTAAGTCATTAGTTAATCTTAGGTCTTCTCCTTTTATATCAAAAAAAGGTCTTCAGTAAGATCTAATGCTACTATAATATTTTTATGAAACAAAAACTCTTTTTGAGAAGAAAATGAGCCTCTCATTTATAAATAATGTAATTATTATACTGTTACTGATTTCTTTTGTTATGTTAATATCATTGATCATTAGTGAAAATTGTGCCCAATGCTAGGATGACGTTGTTATTCTTGAGATATTTTGGAAATTTCTTTTCCAGAGGATTGTATGAATTGCAGTAAGTTGATTAGCAAACCCATGTACTATTTTTTTCTATTGTTTACTTATTGCTATTTAACATTTTAAGTGAAATATAATATTTATAACTTTAAAATTAAAAAAGGACACAAGGTT
This sequence comes from Plecturocebus donacophilus, assembly GCA_004027715.1. NCBI lineage: Eukaryota > Metazoa > Chordata > Mammalia > Primates > Pitheciidae > Plecturocebus > Plecturocebus donacophilus. The sequence continues at coordinate 5,365 of PVKP010001392.1, read as the reverse complement.
GCCCTCAGAGCAAACACTATATTCATTCACCTCATTTTTTGTATATACATTGAGATGGTTGTTTTCCCCCATAAATCTTCAATGAAATATAGGGGAAGATACAGGAACTTTATGGCTATTTTCAGGTAACAGAATGGTAACTGTCTGGTAACTCCTACTTGCCAAATGGGCTTGGTAATGAACCTGAGCACTACAATGAAATAATTGTTGCTTTCCTAAGTCTGCAAAAATCAGTTCATCAACCACATTGTGGAAAGGGGTATTATGTTTTCAGCTTTTCTCATCTAGTGTGTTCCTTCCTACCTTAATAATTGTGGTTTCTGATATTCCTAGGATTGGAAGTGGACACAAGAAGAGTGGTAAGGCTGGAAATGCCTCTACTTCTTATGTGCTCTAACACCAGAACATACTGGTTGTGGTTGTCACAAACTTCTATTCTTTGTTTTTAACTTTTAAGTAAAAAATTGTGTAGATTTGTGCATACTGTATGTCAATGTCCACCAAAAATACAGAGACAAATTGCTAAGCAAAGTGCCAATTCCAAAACGTCTTACTTAGAAAAACAGAACTGCAATTCAGAGCATGCACACAGACCTGGGTGGTCTTCAGTATGTCAGAAGAACCAAGAGAAGGTGTCGAAGTTTCATTGGAAAGAAAAATTTTATGTATTGTTGTGAAAGAAAACTCATTAGCACTAGTGAATTTTTGGGAATCTGGTGTAAGGTTTGTTTCCGAGGATAAAACGAAGAAACTGAAGCCAGCACCAAAATAATCCAATTCAAGGGAATTTATTCAGGCTCCCGAGTGAGGTTCTGCGGTCCGGACAGGACGGGCCGGAGAAGTCATGCGGACTCCTCTCAGACAGGGGGTTTTATAGGGAGTGAAACAGCTCGATTGGTTGTGGGAGAGCAAGACTGCTATTGGGTAAGTTACAAGCCTTGACCTAGGACTTGGCTTGTTATTGGTTGGAATTACTTGCCTGCTATTGGTTGTTAAGACTCGACTGCTATTGGTTGTTAAGATTCGACTGCTATTGGTTGTTAAGACTCAGCTGCTATTGGTTGTTAAGGCTTAGCTGCTATTGGTTGTTAGGACTTAGCTGCTATTGGTTATTAAGAAGCTATGGTTGCAGCACCTTGTTTGCATACTGGGCTCTTTAAGGGAAGACCAGGCTGTGCGAGCAAGGGAGAAGGGAACATGCCCGAGCATGTCTGAGCTTGCTCGGGGCTTGTAAAAGGGAAAAAAGGAGGTGGGGGTGTGTGTCTGAGCCCCCAGCAAGGCAACCGGCCTTACATTCTGACCTTTTGATGATAGATAGAGGGCGCCGCTCTTTCTGGCTACTTCCTGCTGAATAGGGGCGAAGTAAGGGGGACAGGTCAGTTGGCTGGTGCCTCGACTGAGAACCAGACGAAGGGATGAAGCAGCATTTGGTTGACGGCTACTTGTCCAATTTCTCGCATACGAGTTTGTAGGAACCTGAGAAGAAAAGGGGCCATTAGTAATAATAAACAAATTACAATGACAGGGGTGATGATACAGGTTAGCCAAGTAAGCATAGGATGCCACCAGCTTAGAGACAAAACTCTTGTATTTGGCTTTTTGCTGAGGTTTTCCTGGAGACGGTGGAGAGTGTTGATATTCTCCTCTACTAGGCCTGATTCATGGATATAGTAGCAGCACTCTTCCTGGAGAAACATACAGGTACCTCCTTTTTCTGCTGTTAGTAGGTCAAGGGCCCGTTGGTTTTGGAGAGTTACCTGGGCTAGTGACGTGATTTGTCACTGGAGGGAGGCCAGAGAGGCAGCTGATGCTTCAGTGGCCACACGGAGCTTGTCCTCCAGTTGAGCAGCTGAAGTGACACTGTAGCCCATTGCTCCGCTTCCTATTCCAGTGGCTACTAAAGATGACGCTAAAGAGAGACCGACTACTACAGGGAGGAAGCTAGCTCATTTGTTTCGGGGGACGGGGGAGGAGGAGGTGTAAGAAGGGATTGAAACTAGGCTCGCCCATATACCTTTAGCTGTGGGACTAGAGTAACAAGTACACAGGGGAAGGGAAGGGATGCATTTATAACTTTGGTTAAGGTCCCATTACACTAAAAGTATCCTCCCAGAGGTGCATAGTGGGTGGATTTTACTTTTACAGTCATGTTGCAGCTGGATTTGTCAGTTGTTCTGTAGCAGAGAGAAAGATTTTGGGAATGTGCCTTGAACAGCGGGATCCCCGTTAGGGTGGTGTCAGGTCCCATAGGTGACTGAGACAGGTTGAACCTAGTTGGGAGAGGAACTGCAGCTAAGGGAAGTTCGTTAAGGGAGGCACATAAAAAGCAATTAGTAAAGTTAATGGCTTCAGTTAAACTTAACATATTAACGTCTTGTTGCACCAGCGCTAACCAAGAAAAAGGTTGGGAGTTACTGCTTGGGGGTCTAAGTCGGTTGGTTAGAATGGCCTCATTTCGTAGGATGGTATTGTCTAGCGAGCTGAGTCGGTCTATTTCTACTGGCACAGTACGGGTATAGGATCGATGATATATTAGCCATGTACCACTGGGGTGGCTATTTGTATATTTGGCATGTATTTTACCTGCAGTTTCCTTTTCCCATCGAGCGTGCCAAGGATCACGAATAGTAAGGGATACTTTACCCTGGTTGTCAATGATGAGCATTTCAGTTTTTGGGGCCTTATGCATGACACAAGATGCATATGGACATCCTCCAAAGATACCACTCCATTTATGACAAACAATTTTAGTTTGGTCATATAGGAAGCAGAGGCCAAAATTATTCTGGGAGCACTTAAGAGTATTGGCTATGGATTTTGGGAACTCAAATTTTATGGATTTGCAGTCTGCGGGCTGGCAATCTACTTGAGCAATTTATTGGGTTTTAGTAATGGGGCCTTCTCCCCAGGATTCCTGCAGGTAGAATTGCCAGGCATAGTACTGGCTGGCTTTAAGGGGAGACATTAGAAGGATTGTTAGGAGGAGAATTCGAAGGATTAGGAATTGGCTGGCAGGGGCCGCGGGTGAAGCGAAGGCGGGTGGGGCCCAGGGATTCGGATTTCCACTGGTTATTTTGAGGTGCCACTTTAAGGCGGGACACATGATACCACAGGGTGTGACCTAGGAGCTTGGCAGCCATAGGGGTGGTTAGGATAACGATGTGGGGTCCCGACCACCTAGGCTGCAGAGATCCTGGTTGGAGCTCCCGGAGGAGAACACTGTCACCTGGCTGCAGGGGTGCTGCCGGGTGTGAGTCTCCAGGCCCTGGAACAACAGCAGGGAGAGCGCGGTCTGAATGCTCCCTGAGTAAGTGGTGGAGAAGAGATAGGGAAGTTAGGAGGCCAGGGGAGGTGATTGTACCGGGAAATTATGGGAGACCAGGAAAGGCTGGCCATACAGCAACTCAAAGGGGCTGAGGCCTGTTGGTTCCTGTGGGGTGGCTCGGATTCGAGCCAGAGCAAGAGGTAGGAGAATGGGCCAAGAGAGTTTTACCTCGATAGTCAGTTTAGCCAAATGGTCCTTGAGGATGCCGTGGGCCCGTTTGACCTTACCTGATGACTGAGGTTGGTAGGGGATGTATAGCTTCCAGGATATGTTGAGAGACTTGGCAACCAGCTGGACTACCTGGGCTATGAATGTTGGACCGTTGTCTAACTGGATAGTGGCAGGTAGGCCAAAGTGAGGGATGATTTCTTGAGTTAGAATGGAGGCTACCATGTCTGCTATTTACCGAGAGGTAGGGAAGGCTTCAAACTAACCTGAAAAGGTATCTACAGAAGTTAGGAGGTAGCGAAGTTTTTTGAGTAGGCATGTGAGTAAAATCAATTTGCCAATCCTGGGCCGGCAGGTTGCCATGCATTTGGTGGGTGGGAAACTGTGGTCTTAAGCTTCCCTGAGATGAGACCTTAGAGCAAGTGAAGCATGTTTTGTGTACCTGCTCGACTGTTTGTTGTAGGCCTGGTGAAAAAAAAGAGAGGTTGTATAAAGCGATATAATGCTTTGGGCCCTATATGTAAGGATTGGTGAATTTTGATAATGATTTTGGGAGCCTGCTCTTATGGAAAGGTGATCTTGTTATTTAGGAAGATTCAGCCCGGGTCAGACCTAGTTCCACCCCTTAATATAAGGTCCTGTCTTTCTGATGGCGAATACATCGGTGATGTGGTGGTGGTAAGGAACAGGACCGGAGCGGGAGCTGGCCTGGAACTAGTTAGAGCCTTTGCTACCATATCTGCCCTTGCATTGCCCCGAGAAACGGCATCTTGCTGGGCTCGGTGCCCTCGGCAATGGATGACAGAAACCTCTTTGGGCAGTAACAGAGCCTGCAAGAGGTTAGAGATTTGGGTGGCATTGACTATGGGGGTCCCCTTTATGGTAAGGAATCCTCGCTTCTTCCAGAGGGCAGAGTGACAATGAGTAATAAGGAAAGCATACTTGAAGTCTGTATAGATATTTGCCTGTTTCTCCTTTGCCAGTGTGAGAGCTCGGGTTAAGGCAATGAGCTCTGCCTTTTGGGATGTTGTCCCATGAGGGAGTCAGTGTGCCTCGAGGGTGGCCGAATCTGTGACTACAGCATAGACCACTTTTCACCGTCCTTCAGCTGTCATTACTGAACTCCCATCTACATACAAGGTAAAGTCGGGGTTGGAGAGTGGAAGGCTAGACAGATCCTCTTGTGGCTTAGCAAATGTCTCTACTAGTTCAGGACATGAATGAATTGGGGAAGGGGAGTGGGATGGAAGGGGAAGCAAAGTAGCCAAGTTGAGTGGAGAAGAGGGATGAAGACTGACTGAAGGATTTTCAATAAAAAGTAAGTGAAACTCTTGTAACCGAGAAGGTCCCAGGTGTGCAAGAGACTTATGGGAGAGAAGGTCAGTGAGTTGGTGGGGAGAAAACACCGAGATGGGCTGGCCTAAGGTAAGTTTTAGGGATTCCTTAGTGAGTTCTATTGCCGCTCCCAAAGCCTGTAGGCAAGGCTGCCATCCTCTGACTGTGGGGTCAAGTTGCTTTGATAAATAGGCTACTGGATGATATACTGGGCCTAGGGGCTGGGTTAAGACTCCAACCGCAATTCCCTGTTTTCTGTCAGTAAACAAATGGAAGGGGTGATTGAAATCTGGTAATTGGAGCAGAGGTGCTATGGACAAGGCAGTCTGTAGGGCTTTGAAAGCCTGTTTTACTACCCCAGGGTGGGAGAGGGGTCCTGTAGGTGTATCTTTAGCCGCTACATACAGAGGTTTAGCCAGAAAGGTGAAATTAGGTACCCAATGTCAGAAGAACCCTACAAACCCCAAAAAGGAGAGAATTTGGTCTGCCGTTTCTGGAGGCTGTAATGAGAGGAGTGCCTTTTTACGGTCTGTTGTC
>PVKP010001391.1:0-147873 GCA_004027715.1 Plecturocebus donacophilus | reverse complement strand
TATATGAAGGGGAGTTGATTAAATATGAACTCACATGATCACAAGGTCCCAAAATAGGCCATCTGCAAGCTGATGAGCAAGAAAAGTCAGTCTGAGTCCCAAGATTAAAGACCTTGCAGTCCAACATTCCACAGAAGGAATGATCCAGTATGGGAGAAAGTTGTAGGCTTGGAGGCTAGACCAGTCTAGTTTTTTACAACTTTCTGCCTGCTTCATATTCTAGCTGTGCAGGCAGCTGATTAGATGGTACTCACCCAGATTGGGTCTGCCTTTTCCAGCCCATGGACTCAAGTGTTAATCTCCTTTGGCAACACCCTCACAGACACACTCAGGATCAACACTTCGCATGCTTCAATCCCATCAAGTTGACACTCAGTATTAGCCCTCAAAATTCTAACCCTTGTCAACTTGAACCCATACACATCTCCTGAGATGATACATAATTTTCAAATAGAGAAAATCATAAGGTTATAATTATGCCTAACATAATACAACTATCCTTTTTGCAACCGGAAATGCACCAATTCTCAATCCAAATATTATTACATAGAGTTAATAGTATTTAAATGCTGATATGAAGTCATTAAATTTTAGGTCGCATGATAAAGGAAAAAGCAAATAAAATAAAGGCATTTTCTTAGTATATGCATGCACAAACATGTTTTTAACAAAAGAAAGAGGAAATAATCATGACAATTATAGTCCTCATTTCTGCAGCTGGTCACATGGCTGTAGCTAGTATTGATGACTACCTCCTTCTACCATCCATTCTGTATTCCCTTTGCCTTCAGTAAGCACCTCAGCAGGTAGTGGCTTTCTTCATGGTGGAGTGGCCTAAATCTTCACTCCTGAAAAGTCTGGGCTATTTGTAGTCCCGCCTGGATTGAGCCGTTGTAGTTTCCCATTGACCTTAATCACACAGCATGGTAATACTAAGAGATGCTATAATGGATCTCCTGTATTCCATTTATACTCTTCCTTACCCGCATTGTGGAGTAGTGCACTGATTTCATCTCAATAGTTTATGTCAATAACCCCAGCCAACACTGTAACTCTCTTCTTAGTCTGTTGAATTAAAGGTAGGAGGAGCACGAAGTTTCCAGGTGGCAATCTTAACTTCCAGTTAATGGAGTCATGGTTGTGTCTTCTGGTGGCAGTGTTCCTCCCTCTGGAGCTAAGACCTCTAGGCCAGCAGAACGTAATGTTGCAGGAACAGGAAGCAAACATTTGCTAGTGGATCACTAATGGGGATGGTAAGTGGTGACACTTCCACTTCCACCTCTTGATTCCTGGACCCATGAATATTGACTATGGGAGGAGCAGTGTCATATATTGGATGCTGGTCCAGAGCATACATGGCCTTCTGGAGAACTTTGTCCCAGCCCTGCAAAGTAGGTCATGTAGTTGGTGTTGTAATTGTGACTTCCAAAGGCCATTCTGCCATTCTATCAATCCAGCTGCTTCAGGATGACGGGAAACATGATAAGACCAGTGCATTCCATGAGCTGGAGCCCACTTCTGCACTGCTTTAGCCTTGAAGTGAGTGCCTTGGTCAGAGGTGATGCTGTAAGGAACACCATGGTGGTGGACAAGGCATTCCATAAGTCTTGGCAGAAGCATTGCATTCAGGATAGGCAAACCCATATCCAGAGTTAGTGCCTACTTCATTGAGGACAATCCTCTGCCCTTTCCGTGATGGAAGAGGTCCAATATAATCATCCTGCCACCAGGTATCTGGCTGATCACCATGTGAAAAGGTGCCGTATCAAGGGCTCAGTGTTGGTCCCCGCTGCTGAAAAACTGGGCACTCAGCTGTGGCCATACCCATGTCAGCCTTAGTGAGTGAAAATCCATGTTGCTGAGTCCATGCATAACTTCCATTCCCTGCCACCATGGCCATTTTGTTTATGGATCTATAAACTGGCTCAAATCTGGAAACTGATTGAGGGGCCATGATTCTCTGTTGTTATAATTCAAATTAGTCTTTCGTCCATTTGGCCTAGAAGTTTTCTACTCATGTAAATTATGTAGAAATGTAGTAGGCTTCCTAACAATTTAAGGCCTAGGAACAGCGTGATTAATTAGCCAATGCCAGGGCTCTACACGAGTGAGACTATTCTGATTGCTGCTTTGTCTCTGCTGTCCATAATCATAGCTACGTCCACCTTGCCTTTGATGGCTGAGTGCTGCCGCTTGGTCCCTGCTACCTCAGGACCCAATTACTCCCATTATATTGAAATTTTGTAGTTGAATGACTGCAGTTCCAATGGTTATATATGACAGATGTTGCCCTCACAATTCTATTTCACAAGGCATTGGTCAAGGATGTATCTTCCAGACCCTCCCAGCTGAGGTCTAAAGTGATTAATTCACTCCATCATCCCCATCTCCTTAAGCATTTGTATCCCTTCCTCTGTGTTAAACAAAGGAAGATCAGGCATTTCCAACTCACTCACGGTGGGCCATCTTTTAATCCATATTTCAGCTACCCAACCAAATAAACTATTAGAACCTTTTCTTAACCCACTGAGCTGCAACATTAAATGCAGAGTCCCTACTTAGTGGGCCCAAATCAATACATTCAGCCTGATCCAATTCTGTGTTTCTTCCATCATCATCCCACACTCTTAATATCCATTCCCATGTCTGTTCTCCAAATTTCTGTTTATATAAATTAGAAAACTCAAGCAGTTCTTTTCAAGTGTAACACACCTCCTCATGCGTCACACTCTCAACCTCAACTGTAGGGACTTTAGTCTAGTTATAGGTCTAGAACCAAATAGAGGCATTGGGGCTGACTCCAGTGGAGAATCAACATTATCTTGCCTGGCAACTGCCTCAGGAGACACCCTCACTGTGGCCTCAGGCAGTGCCGAGTTTATCTCCTCAGACAAAGGCCATGTTGCCGCAGATGATGGCAGCATGGGTTGAGGAGGGACTCTTGCCACTACTAGGGATAAGGAAGCTGTTTCTTCTGGCAAGAAAAGTTCATCTGGGTTTACAAACTCAGTGTCCCCAGCTTTGCTGGGTTCCCCCCACACATCCCCATTTCAAGTTACAGGGTCCTATTCTTTCTCAGTTAATGCCCTCACTTCAACAGTAGACACCTGGTGGCGCTGGTGCGTGCACCTTTCATTGCATGTCAGCTGCACACGTGATAAAAGCTCGTGTCTGTTTTTCCACAATTTTAGCTCGTTCTCTTCAGAAGATAAGACTCTCACTCAGGATAATCTTAGCAGATTTGAGGCTCAGTATCCACTTCTGAAGAGTTTGAATCCCTGAGTTTATTATTTTCTTTCATCACTTTGTCCACTGAACTTAGGAGCAACCAATCAGCTTCATTATTTTCCTTGGTTCTCCACATATGTTAAAAGGTATTATGTATAGAGTCACTAAACTCCTTGCCTCTCATGAGCAGTAAATTAGGAGTGTCAAATGCAGCTATTTTGCATAACTCTAAACAGTTCACACCAAGAACTGTCAGTGTCTCCATACTAGTAGAAGTGGAGGCTTCAGCATGTTTTGGTCTAATTATATGAAACAGCCAACTCCAGAGACCCCCAAACCAATAAAAGAACTCCATCCTTAATATTGTTTTCCTCTAGAACCACTCCTCGTACCAAAATCTGTATTTGTCAGGGTCCTATAGCGAAAGAGGATAGATATAAATACATATAAGGTGGGGTTTATCAAGTATTAACTTACCTGATCACAAGGCCCCACAATAGGCCCTGTGAAGCAGAGGAGCAAGGGAAGCCAGCTGGAGTCCCACAACTGAAGGACTTGGAGTCTGGTATTCCAAGGCAGGAAGGGTTCAGCATGGGAGAATGATGTAGGCTGGGAGGCTAGCCCGGTCTAGTCTTTACATGCTTTTCTGCCTGCTTTATATTCTAGCCACACTGGCAGCTTATTAGATGGTGCCCACTCAGATTAAGGGTAGGGTCTGCCTTTCCCAGCCCAGTGACTCTAATGTTAATCTCCATTGGCAACCCCTCACAGACACACCCATAATCAATACTTTGCATTCTTCAATCTAATCAAGTTGCCACTCAGTATTCACCGTCAGAGACCCCTAGTAAGGTACTAAAAAACAGTGATCAGAAGAACATCCTTGGATTTTTTTTCCAGATTTTTTTTTTTTAATGAAACAGCTGTGATGTTGTAGATTTTTCATAGATGCTGTTTATCAGATTGAGATGCTCTTTTATTACCAATTTGCAAATTGTTCTTTTTACACCAATGGCTTTTGAACTGTTTGTATGTCTTCTCTGCATATATCGAGATGATTGCATGGTATTTGTCTTCTACTCTGTTATCACCTTTTATTTTTAAATATTTAAATCAGTATTGCATTACTGAAACTACCCTACTTATTCATGATGATATCCTTTAATATGTGAATAAATGTTATTTTCCAAGCTTTTATTAAGGGCATTTTCACCTATGTTTATAAGGAGGATTGGTTTATAGTTACTGTTGCTGTAGTTTCTATTTATAATAGCTCTTATTGGTTTTGTTATTGTGGTAATATCAGCCTCATTTTAAAAAGTTTTGAATATGCTTTCTACTCCTCTATCTTTTCAACTGCTTGTATAATATTATTTCTTTTCCAAGAGCTAAGAGCTCTCCAGTAACATTGTATCAGTTATTTAACCTAGGAAAACTTTTAAATTAGTAATTATATTCATTGAAAATCAGAACTATTTGTATTTTTATTAATTATTGGATTGATTTTGGAAACCAGGGTATTTTAAGCAACTGTCTATTTCATCTTAGTTGGCATAACATTTAAAAAATATTTCCCTATTATCTTCATTCTTTAATTTTTTTTTAATTTTACTTTCAGTTCTGGGATATATGTGCTGAAGATGCAGGTTTGTTACTTAGGTATACATGTGCCATGGTGATTTGCTGCACCTGTCAAGCTGTCATCTAGGTTCTGAGCCCTGCATGCATTAGGCATTTGTCCTTATGCTCTCCTCCCCTTGTCTGGCAACCCTCAACAGTCCCTGGTATGTTTTGTTCCCCTCCCTGTGCCCATATGTTCTCATTGTTCATCTCCTATTTGTGGGTCAGAACATGTAGTGTTTTGTTTTCTGTTGCTGTGTTAGTTTGCTGAGAATGATGGCTTCCAACTTCATCCAGGTCCCTGCAAAGAACATGATCTCATCCTTTTTATGGCTGCATAGTATTCCATGGTGTATATGTGCCACATTTTCTTTATCCAGTCTGTCATTGGTGGGCATTTGGGTTGGTTCCAAGTCTTTGCTATTGTAAAGAGTGCTGCCATAAGCATATGTGTGCATGTGTGTTTATAGTAGAATGATTTATGATCTTTTGGGTATATACCCAGTAATGGGATTGCTGTGTCTAATGGTATTTCAGGTTCTAGTTCCTTGAGGAATTGTCACACTGTCTTTCACAGTTATTGAACTAATTTACACTCCCACCAACAGTGTAAAAGCATTCTTATTTCTCCGCAGACTCACCAGCATCTATTGTTTCCTGGCTTTTTCATAGTCACCATTCTTACTGGAGTGAGATGGTATCTCACTGTGGTTTTGATTTGCATTTCTCTACTAGTTGGCCACATAAATGTCTTCTCTGGAAAAGTGTCTGTTCATATCTTTTGCTCACTTTTGATGGAGTTGTTTGTATGTTTCTTGTACATTTATTAAAGTTCCTTGTAGATTCTGAATACTATACCTTGTCAGATGGATAGATTGCAAAAGTTTTCTCCCATTCTGTAGGTTGCCTGTTCACTCTGATGCTAGTTTCTTTTGCTGTGCAGAAATTCCGTAATTTAATTAGGTATTATTTGTCAGTTTTGGCTTTTGTTGACATTGCTTTTGGTGTTTTCTCTGATGTGATACCTTATTTCTTTTGTGATATTGCTAAATTTATCTTATCTCTTACTTTTTTGATCAGCTAGTTAGACATACATTAACTTATCTTATTTAAAAAATCTTTTTGTTTTACAAATTTTTATTATTTTGAATCCTTATTTTATTTTGATTTCTACTTATTATTATATCTTTCCTTTAACTTACTTTGGATTTGGTTTGCTCTCCTTTTTCAAGTTTCTTAAAATAAATGCTTAAGTCATCGTTTTGAGATGATTCTTTTTTCCTCCTAATATAAGCATCTAGCACAACAATTTTCTTCCTACACTGTTTCAGCTGCATTCACAAAGCTTGATAGACAGTATTTTCATTCTCTTCCAGCAAAAAATATATTCCAATTTAACGTGTGATTTATTCCTTGCTATTTAGTATATACATAACTTTTAATTTCCCTTCAGACTTCTTCTTTTTAAAATGTATCATAAATCCCCACATGCTCAGGGATTCTCCTCTATTTTGTTGTTGGGTGATTATATATATTATGAAGTTGATTCATGTTGCTTTCTAGCTTTCTATATTCTTGCTGATTTTCTGTCTGTTAGCTCTGTCAGTTGCTTAAAGGAAGCTGTTGAAATCATCAACCACAATTATGGATTTGCCAATTTCTTCCTTCCATTCTATTCATTTTCACTTCATGTGTTTTGAGACTCAGATGTTTCAAGTATAAACACTTAGGCTCATTATGTCTTCAGGGTACATAGTTTTATCATTATATAGCATTATTCATTGTCTTTAGTAACTTGCTCTGGATTCTACTTTATCAGATTCTACTTTATTTACTTTATCAGATGGTAACGTAGCCCCTCCTTTTTTTAAATTAACATTTGCTAGATATCTTTTTTCAACTTACCAAACTAATTGAATTTAAAGTGACATTCTTATAAACAGCATATGATTGGGTTATGGGTTTTGTTTTATACTCTCAATGTCTGTCTTTTGATTGATTGTTGTATTAATGTTAATTTATGTGGAAAGTAATTATTGATATATTAGTGCTTTAAGTCTACCTTTTTTTATTTTAAACTCTTCCCTTGGATTCTTCAGGTTCTCATTTTTGTTTTCACTTTCTTACCTTCATACAAGTTACATGAGCATATTTTGAGGATTCCATCTTGATTTGTTTATAGTGCTTCTCAGTGTGTATCTTTGTATACTCTTGTTTTTACAGTAATTGCTCCTGGTATTCTGATATAAATGTGTGATTTATTAGTCTAGTTGTATTAAAATTTTACTATTTTGAGTCAAGTGTGGAAGGTCTTACTTTCATTTAGCTCTTTTTAACATTTTGCTTTTAAATATAATCTCTTGAGTATTAGGTGGTATTACAAGTTTTGTTTCTATCATCAAATATAGTTTACAGAAGACATTTGAAAATGATTGTCTATTTCATGCTCTTATATTTCTTCTTTCTTTCTAACAATTCAATATTATTTATTTTGTCATTTTCTTTCTCTTTAAAGAACTTCCTTTAGCCCATACTTACTTAAAGGTAGATATGTTATTGACAAGGATGTCTTTATTTCTCATGCATTCTTTAAGGATACTTTCATGGAACAGAATTTTCAATTGATACTTCTTTTCTTTCAGCATTAAAAAATATGTTGACATTTTATTTTGGTCTTTATATTTTCTGATAAGAAATTTACTGTCTTTTGAATTATTTTCTTGCTAATGGCAATGTGGCATTTCTTTCTGGATGTTTTGAACATTCTTTTGTCTTTAGTATTCAGCAGTTTAATGATATGTTTTGGTCTGAATTTCTTTGGGTTTATCCATTTCTGGTTTGCTTAATTTGATATATTTTTAGGATGTATCTTTCATTAAATTTGGAAAGATTTTAGCCATTATTTTTTGTATAATTTATTTCAAGACCATCTTCTTTCTCCTCTCCTTTTAGTAGACCTATAATGTGAATGTTGGATTTTTTTTTGTTTCTTTTCCTACAGGTCCCTAAAATGCTATTGATTTTTAAAATAAATTTTATTGTGTACATTTTAAGTATACAACACAGTGTTATAAGATACATGGTGTGTGTATGTGTGTGTGTGTGTGTGTGTGTGTTTGTGTGTGTATAAAATAAAATGATTACTATGGTAAAAGGAATTAACAGCCATCATCTCACATAGTTACCAGTATTCCCTCCCTGTGGCAGTAGAAGCTATAATCTACCCATTTAGCAAAATTTCTGAATATAATACACTAATTTATAATCTTTATGTTACACATTAGATCAATCTATCTAAACGAAGGCACTTATTTTTCTGTCTACGTTACTCCCTCTGAAATAAGAAGACAATAATTATTTCTACTTTTTAAGGTTATTTTATAATCAAAATAATATAATCCAATTTAAAATACAATGTCTGGCACAAAGTAAGTATTAAATGCACGTTAGCTGATTGCTATTATTGTTACGATTTACTTACATACATCACACTGTTTTAAGTTTTCTGAGTGTGGTGATATGTGTCATGAGGGCTTTAAACGTTCTGAATTCTCAAAAAGGTGGGCAACAATAATTACCTTACCATTTCTAAAGATTACTATCACTGGGGAAGGAAGGCAATATTGCCGTTGGTGTTTTTATGTCAACAAATAAACTTTATTCTTCTGAGGTTAACTGGAACATCTAATCTGGTGTCTTAGGTTAGTAAAGGATTTCAGTGACTTTTTAGAAAAGTAAAGGTCTACCTTTTATTAGGAAAATTGATCTTGGATCTTAAAGGTCAACAGAGTAAAGACTTGTCTTTAGTTGCTAAGAATCCTAAAAAATAAGCTGCACATAAGATACTTTATGAGTTAACTTCATCTGGATTTGCACCTGTGATTTCTGAGAGCCTGTGCACTTTAAGTCCAAACACTTCCTTTCAACTATGAAGAATGAAGTTTTAAAATTACAAAGCACACTTTAATGAACGGCTTTCTTAAACTAATTGCATTCAACAAGAGAGGGCGAAAGTGACTGTGCTCCAAGGCAGGTGGTAGTGCAGGACTTACTGGTGCAGATCCATAGTGCCATTCCCTTCAGCTAGAGAAGATGTGAACGTGCCTGACATTCTGCCATCTAGCCAACATCAAGAGCACTTTGCTGTCATATTCAACTTGTTCAGTTAAGCACATTTCTCTAACGTTTTTTAAAAATAAAAATTTAATACAGAGAATTCAGTGAAAGATGGCAAAATAAATTCACATTTTCATAGCTTTCCTGCCTAAAACCTACAGAAGTGAATAAAAATGGAGACAAAAACTGCCTCTATGCTTAAGAATTGCCATAACTTCATAGAGTCAACTCAGAAGTGTATCAGTCAGCTACAAAAGAAAAGAAAAGAAAAGGACCTAATTGAAAGACTATGAATATTAGCAGACATATCTCCATTTGGGAAGAATGCATGGTATAGTAATAAGAAAGGGAGATGCAAAGCAGTCTACTAAGAACTCCTAGCTGAAGAGATGAGACTGTGGATTGAACAGGTTATAGGAGAAAAAAAGAAAGCATCTTGTAGAATTAATTCTATCACAGTAAAATGACAGGTTGAGGGAAGAGCTATTTAACATATAAACTTCCTAGACAAGTTATATTATTTTTTCAGCTGATTTTCTCCCTTCAAGGAAAACCCTGGTATGAAAGAAACTGCACACTGTAACTTCTGACCAGCATAACATGAGCAAAGATAAATGTTTACATATCTGTAGAGATCTGCACTTTCATCTGGGTGTTCAACTCTCTGCCAGTCAAAGGAATGAGAAAAGCAGTAGAAGCCCACTTGGTCAGAGTATTAGATAAATTTAAAGAGAAATTGCTTGATGGTAAAATTCACTAGGAGTCTCAGCTTCTTTTCTGTACTCCTCAGTCAAATAAATGGGTAAACAATGTATACAACCCACCAATTCTCATACTTAAAATTTAATTCCTTTAAGACTAAAGAATATCTCTGAGAGAAGGGGACAAAGAAGAAGGGGAATTGGAAAATAAAAATGATATACGTTTTAAAAAACAACTTACATTACTAATATTCTTAAACAGAGAATGAGTTCTGTTTAGAATTCCTTTACTAATATATATCTCTCTCTCTCATAAACCAACATGATACCAATGTAAAAATTAATACAGAGAAAATAATGGAGAGAAAGTAAAAGAAAATTATGCATATAACAAACACAGTTGCAGTCATTGTGAAAGAAGATATACAATAGTTGACACAATAAATTTTATTATCATTTCAAATTTTGAAAATTAATAAAAAATGAAAAATAGAGCAATGTAAAATTTGATCCATGTTAATTTAAAAATAATTTTACATGAAAAAGCCGTATCAAATTTCAACTTATCTAAAACCAGCATGAAATATAAATTATCTATTACAAAGGTGAAATAAGACATACACAATATTTTCAGAAAGTTATACATAATTCCAAGGAAAGGCATAGAAAATTAACACTTTAATATTTTGCAATTTATTTGTTATATAAATATTACATGAGTATGATGGTATTCACTCCTTTTCCTCTCATCTTTCTGTTTCAACATTTACAAACATAAATTTCATCCTTCCTTTCCAGTTGTAGTGTCATAGGCGATGTCATGGCACCTGTTTGTAGCTCCTTAATTTTGCCACCATAAGTTAAGTAGGGCTAATCTGATTGGTGAGCAGATTGTGCACAGCGATCTCTGTTTTATTAATCAGTTGAGTTACTTCTTCCAAAGACAGCCCTCTTGCTACTTTTTCTTTTGCTTCCTGAACACAACCGCAGCGTGTTCCATGTTGCTCCCCATTTTTCCTTCTGTATGTAGGAAGTGCATGTAAAGCACACCTGCTGTTCTTTACAGGAAATGCTTCTTTGTGTTCATTTGTTCTTTCCTATTTAGGAATAAGGGCCAGGAAGACTTAAGCCAGCTTCAATACTGTGTTCACCACCAATTGTTTAACAGAAATTTTGCATTTTGATGGGTTGTTTCTCAAATATATAGCAGTACTTTGCTTTATACTTGGCTAATGATCCTTACATATACACTCTACTAGATGAAAAGAGAAATGATAGAATCATGAACCCATAACGGTGAACTGAGTTCCAATATCTGTATAATAATGCTTTAAGAAGTTAAAAAAAATAAAATTTTCAAAGAAATAAACTTCCCTGAAATATAAGAAAAACTAAATCTGTAGAAAAAGGGAATTAACTTGCTTCAGAAAAAAAAAAAAAAAAGCTATTAGTAAATGTTGAACATAGGACAATACTATAATCAATTCAGTGAAATTCAAGAATAAAGAAAGAACTTCACACGTGTATTCAGGAAGAAGAAATGAGTAGCTTAAAGAAAACACACACACATTCAGATAGAATAATCATATGCATTTTTAACATTAGTATTATATATCTTGAGGTGATGGCACAAATCTAGAGTTCTGATAGAAAATAAACATGTAACCAGATTGTTGTCCTTTACATCTGAAGAAAACAGAATAATATCCTCAAGTATGCAAGAAGGAAAAATGTATAGCATTTGGTGTATATCTTTAAAATTATGTCCAATTAACAACAAGGAAAACATAAATAAATATTCCTCAGATGGGAAAATCATGCCATAATACGGCTTATGGGTGAAGTTTCAATACATTTAAATCCAAAATTAATTAGAAATAATATCTGTAATTAAGTCACAACAGAGTTTTAATATAAGATATATTACAATTAACATAAGTTTGAAAAGACATTAAATAATATGTACAAATGAGAAGGTGGTAAACTAAGAAAATGGTCCCTAAAAATATGCCATCAAGAAGCTCAAGAATAAAAACATTTAGTTGTGAAATTGTAAGTATGCCATTTTCCTCATTTTCCATGAGTAGATTCAATAATGATAAATCTGATAAACTAATAAATGTAGGTTTAAATATGCAATTTTCAGTTTTCAGCTTTGATACAACACTAAAAATCACAATACACATGAATTTTCTCAGATGGAGGGTAGGCAAAAAAACCACACACCATTAAAAGTACAAAAGCAAAGGGAATTGCAAAATAAACAGATATAAGAAGACAAAAGACCAAATTTATCTCTGATAATAATAAATGAAGATTTGATAAGCTCTGGAAGAAAAATTTTAGACACTGTGATAATACAACTAGAAATAAAAACAAAAATGTACCATCTATGAGACAATCTTGCCTGTAAGAAACTGATTCTGAAAAATAAATGTAAATAGATAAATAATGATTTACCAAGTAAAAATAAACCAAAAGAAACAAAAGTAATAATATTTATATGAAGTAGTTAAAATCTAAGCATTTTACAATAACTCAGGCCAAGAAGAAAAATTTAGTATAATAAAAGATTCTGTACACGATGAATATGTAACTTTTCCTAATAAACCTAGCATTGAAATGTATGGAGAAAAAAATCTTAGCAATATGAGGAATTTGTAGAATAAAACTCCTCACTGTGCAAGTTGAGAAAAATTTATATTTTAAAAAATAAGAAATACGTATGTGTGTTAGTGTATGCATATGTATGGAATATAAATATCTATAAATGTCTAGGCCATATATATATATATATATATATTTCATGCACATACATATACACACTCTATAGTAGAAAAAATAATTAATTCCAAAAATGGACATATAGTGCAAAATATATTTGCTCCATTATAATAAAACTAAATATAAATAATAAAAATACAGACTGAAAACAATGCTCTGTAAATTATATGTGTTATAAACAAAGTTCAGAGATTAAACAGAAATAAACCATAGGGAAATATTTTAAAAATTGTATAATCAATAAATTGATACACAAGTGATACAATTATATAATCAATTATATAAATTGATTATATAATTGATATAATCAAATAGTATGTAAACATTTTTGAAAATTATACAGCACATCTATATATATTGAACAGATAAAAGAATATGATGAGAAAATGCTTTCATTAGGCATAAAAATTGTATCAATCAATAAATTGATACACAAGTGATACAATTATATAATCAATTATATAAATTGATTATATAATTGATATGATCAAATAGCATGTAAACATTTTTGAAAATTATGCAGCATTATCTATATATATTGAACAGATAAAAGAATATGATGAGAAAATGCTTTCATTAGGCACAGAAGAGCCTATCTAGTTATTCTGGCTGATAAACTCTGAGGTTCATGGAGCTGGGACTAGTCTTACAGATCCTGATCAGCTATGGATCCCTAACCAACAGTGGAACTTTTTAAAGTTACATATTACTTTTGACAAACTGATACGAACTATGGGCTTTTTCTCCTGGGAAACTTGAAACCCAATTATGGGGTTCTGTGGACCCCTGATGAAGAACTCTTGTCACTAGTAGATGGTAGTGTGAGTTCCAACATCAAATTTAATGAGTTTGGACCCTCACTCTGTAAAATAGGAATGGTCCACCACATTTGGTAATTATGAGTGTCAAGTGAGTTAATACTCACAAATGCTTAATCGCCAGAATATACTAAATGCTAAATGCACATATGGAATTTTTAAGTAGCACTGTACCTAGCATATTGTACGAGAGTTCAACAAATATTTATTAAAGGAATAAATAACTGTTACTTCTCAGGATTGTGAATGTCAAATCAGCAGCATAGCTTTGAAAATTTTAAAGCAACAAATGAGGAATTCTTGTCTCATTTTGGGGGGCTTTGGGGATGTTCATAGGACGTAAACTATCATAAGTCTATCATAAATATAGTATTTCTTTTGCAAGCTTTGCTATGGTGTTTGCTTCCATTCAGCAACACTCTTCAATTAAGCTGACTTTTTGGCATATTTTAGACTTCCATGCTATGGTACATCTCTCATGTGTCCCTACTCTCTTTTTTAATTTTAAGAATCTTGTGTTTTCAATATAACCAAATGCGGAAGTTTAGTTTCTTACACTCAAAGCTATTCCAATATTTTTGCGAATTCTGACATCATAGGTTCTAAAATCAGATATGAGCAGAAAGAAGAGCTTTTGGTGGCAGAATCAGACTCTCTCCTTTCTTTCATTATAGTGAGCCAGACAAGAGGTTGTATTTTTTTTCAAGATGAGTGTTATCTAGAAATAAAGTAAGAATAGGCTACAAGAACAAATTAAACTTGTTTATGTCATGAGTTTTTTGATATTATAGCAATATATCTTTGACATAGTAATTTCCTCATTTGTTTGAAAATTTTCACGCTTACATAAAGTTTGAAAGAATAAGAAAGTGAGATCATATATCTTCCATTTAGAATAAACAGTGTAAAATTCTGCCATGATTTGCTTGTTCTCAGCAAGTTGCAGTTATCATGGCATTACCCCAAACAATTTAGCACATATCTCCATATGAACACAATGCTATGATCATGTCTAAGGGAATTACAATAATTCCATAACATTTTCTAAATTCATGAAACAAAATTCCCTAATTTAAGACAATTTGAGCATCAAAAAGGAAAATTAAAGAATTGAGAACTAAAAAACCTTAAAGATTATTTAATTCAAGTAATCTTTTAATCCATAGACAGAAATGAGAAGGTGATGTTTCTTTTCAGAAAATCCCAGGTAATATACAAAGAAGACATGGTGGATTTTTTAATTGATATTTTGTAATTTATAGGCTCCAGAATTTAGGATCTAGATGTCTTTGTAGTCTCCCAAAGATATCTAGATCCTAAACTCTGGAGCCTATAAATGTGTTACTTTACATGACAAAAGAGACTTTGTAGATGTAATTAAAATGTGACCCTGAGATAGAGAGATACTGGATTGTCTAGGTGGACCAATCTATTCATATTTGTCATTAAAAGCAGAGAGACTGCCAGCTGCAGTCAAAGGAAGAGGTGACCATGAGGGAGGAGAGGTTAAAAAGACACAAGATATAAAGGACTTAACCTGATGTTGCTGGCCTTGAAGATGGATCAAGGAATCACTAGCCAAGGCTTGTGAGTAGCCTTTAGAAATTGGAAAAAAGACAAAGATACAGATTCTCCCATAGTGGCTTAGAAATGAATGAAGCCCTGATAACCAATAGATTATAACCTAGTGTGACCTGTGTCAGAATTCTAACTGTAAGGTAATAAAGTTGTGTTGTTTTAGGCTGCTAGATATGTGAACATTTTAAATAGCAGTGGTAGACAACTAATACAAGCCTTACAAAATAATTGAGTCAGAAGGCTCATCAGTAGATGCTAGCTAGAAGCTTTGGGTAAACTGGTGATGTGTAACAGGACAGCCAAATGAGGCCAGTGTCAACCCACAGATGACTCACTAGTTACAGAAAAAGAGGTATCTGTACAATGCGGGAAGAGCAGCATTTACCACCTTAATCAAAGTTAGTTTCTTTAATGAGTAATGTCTTCACAGTGTGGGTTCCCTGATGCAATGCTCTGTGGAGTTTATATATCATGTAAAGTGTTCTTGCCAAGGTTTATCTACATCTAATAAAATATATAGACATTCTTATATTCATAGAAAATATTCAGACAACAGAAGAAAAGAGTTAAAGGAAATATAAATAAACAATTATTCCCAGAACATGAGATATAAGAGAACACCTCTTCAAAATGTCAATGAAATCAGAAGAAATTTAAAAAGTAAAATTCCTGCTCTAAATTAAAATGTAATAAAGAAATATCACAGTCAAATGCAATGTGTGAACCTTGATGAGATCCTGAATAACAAAAAGGAAGGAAGGAAGGAGGGAGGGAAGGAAGAAGGAAGGAAGGAATGAGGGAAGGAAGGAAGGAAGGGAGAGTGGGAGGGAGGAAGGAAAGAAAGGGCAAGCAGCTACAAGTTATTTTAGAAGTATATTAACTATTAAAAATAAAATACACAAAATTTCCACTAGAATCACTTTTTACTTTTCCAATCATTAATAAATTATACTGGCTGTTTACTATGGAAAGAGCATTGATTTAGACTCATGGGACCTTGGTTCCAGTCTTGATTATGCCTACAAATGATTTAGGGAAAAACATTTAATTTGTCTGACTGTCAGCTTCCTAAACTAGATTATACTGAATGATTTCCACTGAACCTGAAAGTTGCACATTGCTTGACATTTCCTTCAGGAGAACCTTTGGAAAGCTTTTCTTTGACTCTCAATTCTAATAAAATCTTTAAATGACAAATTTACTGAGGGAGCATATACATTTGCTACTGCTCTGTAACAAAGCACCTCAAATGAAGTAGCTTAAACCAACACAAGTTTATTATCTCAAAAGTTCTATAGGTCATAAATAGGGTCATGGTGTGGTTGGATTCTTTACTCAGAGTCTCAACGGACTGAAATAAAGATCTTGGCTGGAGCTTGGTTCTCATCTTGGCTTAGGATTCTCTTCCAGGTTCACCTGTTTGGGGCGGAATTTCTTTTCTTGAAACTCTAGGAGTGAAGTCCCCATTATCTTTCCAGCAGTTGCCTGGGATCAGCTCTCAGGCAACCATGTAACAACTAGAGACAATTCACAATGTGAATCATTGCTTTCTCCCAGGCAACCAGCAGCATATTCATAACTGTCTTCTGCTACCAGTCTGTAGAAAATAATACTTTTATAAAACTTACGTGATTAAATCAGGCCCACTTGAATAATTTCTTTATCGTAAGGTCAACTAATTTGAGACCTCAATTATATCTGCAAAATCCCGTTTGATCTACAAAATATTCTAATCATGGGAGTGAAATTCACTATGTCAAAAATCTTAAGAATTATGCAGAGCATGTTTACAAGGAGTCAGTAAATCTAGGGATCCATCCTAGAATTCTGCTACTACATAGTTATCTCAAATCCACTATGTAAAAATACAATGCATTCAATTGTCATACATTTGTACAAAGTATTTTGAAATATACATAATTTTCTGTGGAAAACATTTAAACTGTTTTTGAAGGGTGAAAAAATTAGTTTAGTTTTTCTATAGACTTAAAACATAGCAAGATCAGAAGATAAATTAAATTTAGATAAATATGAATTGATACATCAGATGAATAAAGTTATTTATGTGGAAAGCTTGCAAAAGTGTCTATTATCATATGTTAAGAGCAATCAGAATGTTATACCAAGTGCAAAGAGTTCAGATCAAAGAAAATTAAACATACTTTTAAATGTTAAAAACTATTTAAAAGAATTTATGAATATGAAGAATTAATGGAAGCAAATACATTCCATGCCATTAAAAGTTAATTTGAAAGACGAACTCTTACGATTTAGTCACACCTTCAAAAAATTTTGTAAATATTTTAAAGGCTACAGGCAAACATAGCATTTATTCAATTCAGTAAAACATAGTGGAATTCTGTACAAACTGTAGGATGAGAAGAGACATAAACAACAAAATTCATATATAAAAGAATGTGTTTATTCATCTATTTATTTATTTAGCAGAAAATGGAAAGATACTTTGCCAAATGCTGAGGCATATCTTTTAATATGGATACGTGCATTTCCCTCTGCCATTTACCATGTAGGTAAGAAGACAGACATTGGTCAAAATTTCAAGGTGGAGTATTATGAGTGATAAAGATTGGGAGGCTATGGTAGCATATAGCACTAGGGCTTATTTGAAAAAAAATGGTCACTGCAATTGGAGTCAGGAAAAATATACTGAAAATAAGTTTAGTTCCTCTTTTGGTAATTGTCTGTTTTTTATTTTACTTTATGTTCAATGGTGAAGGAAGGAGTGTTTATTATATGAAAATAATAAATTATGTTCTTGATTTTAAAAGCAGTAAAATCCTGAATGTCATCTCTCAGGATACTATTTCCAGTGCTTTGGTGAGAAGAACTAATAGCACAGTGATCCCATATTAATTTTAAAATCAAATACATTTTAAGGTTAATGTTAGAATGTGACCCTCTTTTCCCTATTTCAAAATCAGCTGAGCTCAATTGTTTTAAAAACATTGACTTTCAGAGATAAAGCATAGCTAAAAGGCCATCCATTCTGATTTCTTAGACATAGATAATTCAAATGTCTTTCACATCTATTAGGATATCACCAATAAAGGGACATTCTCAGTTCTTGGAGCAACCTCATTTTTTTTTTTTTTTTGGAATGTTCTATTTCAATGTTTGCATACAGTCCAAATTAGTCTCTGTACATACTACATCATTGATTCCACTTATATATTTATTTCTACTACAGTACAGACCATTGACTATTTGGTAATTAGCCCTTGTTTACTTCTAAATTTCTCTTTCCCAAGCTAAATATTTCCAGTTTCACCAGCAATCAGAACTATTTCTCCATGCTACACATTATCATGTTAGCTTTAGTTTACTGTTTTAGCATATAAAAGTCTCTTTGATCATGTTTGTAATTGAATATATTTTCTCCTTCCATAAATCTGCTAAAGATCTTTTTGTAATATCATTCGATAAACCAATAGAAGTAGGAAAAGAAAAGAGTGGATATTGGTGCACATTTTTGGAAACTTGCTTTGCAACTAAAATCTGTTCAATAAAAGCTTACTTTTAGAACACCAGAATTATTCTGTTTTCCAAAATTGAGTTAATATTGAATTTTAAAAATGTCTTATTGAAATCAAGATACAACATGCCTATTTCACTTCCATTTCACTGATCTACTTAAATAGCAACACTTTCCATGGAAAAACGAAGTCATTTGGATATGATTTGTCATAACTGCAGTGCCTCAATGCCCTTTGATCCTGAGATCAATTTTTTTAAACCTCCTACAAACAGTTAACACATGAGACCCTATTCACTATAAGCCTAAAATGGATTTAATAATTTTTAAAACAGAAATATAAATTTGGATTTTCATCATGGCAGTGAAGTAGCAAAAATGCTTAAATAAAAAATAGATCCTGAGATAGTGGCTAGGTAACTGACAAGTATGCAGATGAACTTCATCTTCTGCAAAATTCATAGAGTAGTGTGTCTCTTTAGAAAGCAGTCCTTGAAAGTCTGGGGTTTTCTGATGCATAAAAATGTGTTCTAAAAATGCCAGGGAGGTAGAACACTCATTGTGATTGTCAATGGAATGTCCCATGAGTAACCCCTGTGGAAATCACAAAGCTCCCAAGCACATTGAGTCATGAAGGTCACCCTGCATAAATCTGTCTACATTTATGAGTTGCTACTGCTAACTGCCACCACATCAAGCTCAGTGTACACCCCATGCTGCTGAAATGGCAGACCACATTGGATAAAATCCAAGCTCATACATTCACATTCCTTCTTGTTTATCTTTAAGGCAGTACAGGATCTATTCAGAAACCTGCCCTTGAGCATTTGCATATCTGGAATAGCAGTCCTTAATCCTCTCAAGCTTTGAGAGAGGCATCTATTATTGGCTTGCACACATTTCAAGAGAAAAATACTGACCATAGTTCCTACTACAGAAATACAATATAGCATATTCTTAGTCTCGAGATACTGAAAAACTGAAATAGTTAGGCAAAGAATTATAGTTCTCAGCTCTGACACCTAAAGATAATCATTTTTACATCAAAGTGGTAGTTATACTACTATACTGTGGTACATATTTACAAATTTTACAGCTTAAAAATTCTTGAAGCATTATTTGTTTTATTTTCAAAACATTGTAATAGGAAGATAGTCACTTTACCATTTTATAGATAAGAAAACACACTCAGAAAGGGTAGGATACTCAATGAAGTCAAACAATCAGGACTTAGATTTACATTCTGGTCCAAATGCAATATCCTCTAAATTTTGGTTCTGATTTTCAAAAGTAAAGATGTGTAATTTTTAATTAGTCATTTAAATAAGTTTTTGAAAAATCATTTATTATTGATTTCTGTCCTTTTCTAGATGTTAGTATTTTTAGTTGTGTTATGTTTCATACATATAACACATTTATGAATATCATTTCTTACTGTATTAATTGTATTTCTCAATACAGAAAAATTTAAAAAATAAACATTTGTCTATTTAACATTAAAATTTTTCATGTTGAAGAATTTCAAAAGCATTCTGGGAGAAAAAATAATAACATAATAAAATCACCATATAATAGAAATTTATTTGAAAGTGCACTTTAGGACTGAGAAATGTTTAATATGTCTACTTTTTAATTCAGAAAAGGTCACTTTATATTCAATTTGACAAGGTATTTTAAATTTATGGGAAATTTTATTCAATAAATACTATATTTTTTTAGAAAAATATAAAATGAGATACACAACATGAAACACCTATATCACATGAAAGAAACACATAAAATTCCATATATATTGAAAATACAAAAATGTTGAAAGCAGATACAGGAGAATATTTGTATAACCTTGATGTGAAATCAAAAGATAGACTTGATGATGTATTAAAACTTCTTCTGGCAAATACACCATGAGCATAGTTAAAAGATAACAAACAAGATTAATATTGCACATAACATAGGAATCTATCTTTATTGTATAGAGTCCAGGGGCCCATAGATTGGGCATACCAAAACCTATGTGATACAACAAAAGTAATGCTAAGAGTTTTGCAGGGAAAAGCTTTGTCCTGTACATGCATCTATAGTATTAGCTGGACAGGATGCTTTAGCTTTGATTTTGGGTAGGCACAGTAGGTAATCTGTATGATTTCTTTGGCCATAATCAACATAAGCAGTGTCTGTGAATTTCTCAGTTGCTTAGTTAGCTGCAGTTATTAGTAGAGGCTATGGCAAGGCTTCGTAGGGACAGGAATACCAGACACGTTAGTCCTCAGGCACCAGTGGTGGTGGTGCAGGCCAGGCATACCAATCTATGCCAGGGCAACATACACAGGTGTCAGCAATGGTAGTGGTAGTGGTGACCTGGCCCCTGAATGATGCATACAAGTGGGTGGCAGTAGCAGCAGCCTGGTCAGGCTGGTGCCTCATGTGGGCCAGCGGCAATAATGGCATCACATTAAAGCAGATGCAGTGATTATGGGAAAGCATGTCAGTCCTCATGTCCCCAACAGTGTCTGTGTGTGTGTGTGAGGGGCATGGCAGGTAGCCAGACAGTGTGCATAAGTGCTCAAGGTGACAGATGGGGCAGACTGGCCCTAAGGACTCTGTATGACATACTTGAGTGCCTATGATGGTAGGGAGTGGGGTGAACCTATCCTCAGACCCAAAAACAGCATGTATAGGGACTGGCATCAGCAGGCAGTGCAAGCCTGTATTCAGGTCTCCAGAAAATATGTATGGGTGCCATTAGCAGTGGCATCAATGCAAGTAGGTAAGGCACATTAATCCTCAGTGCTCTGGATGGCATAATGGCAATGAGAGCAAGTGGAGAGAGTCTTCCTCAGGCCCCTGACTTGTGTGCATGAGCACTAGTGGAGGTCAGAGTGGGTCAGTCTTCAAGCCCTCTGATGGTACAAGCAGGTGCACAGCAACCTGCAGAGGAGGCTGAATTGACAAAGGTAACAGCAGCCCAGTGCAGGCAGCTGTCAGACCCCGGGAAGGGATCTTCAGTGTTGTTTTCTTGGGGACAGCCTCTGTGGTGTGCTATAATACCTGTTCTTTGGGTGTGTAGGAGACTGCATGGGATAACGTATCTTGGGTCCTGGCCCACACCATTGGGTCCAATTGGTGTAATGCTATAGCCTTCTGCCTGAATATGGAGGGGTGTCAGCAGGGCTCCAGGGATGCAGAGATGCAGAGGTTGCCATGGCTTAGATCAGGATATGGTATGGTGGGTCTGTGCTCTCAAAATGGTGCCATGTTGCAGCTGCTTGGGTCTCAGGGAGTGAGTGGAACCCTGTATAAATTCTCTCTCTGGAACAATCCAGTTGTGGGAACACCAGGTGGCTCCCTATGCTAGGATTAAGTCTTGTGAGGGCCAATGGAATCTCTCCTTTGGCTAGAATTGCAGGCATCCATGGTGGGAATGTGAATTGGTCAGGATCTCTTGCTTACCTTTTCTCCTCAGTGAGAGTTCTTTCTGGTTCTAAGCCAATCCTGGCAGGTCCATCTGCATTATTTTTTTCTGCTTCATGACTCATAAGGTCTTTATCACTTCCCTGCCAAAATCCAGTGTTCTCTCTTAGACGGTCTATTTGATGTGTGGTTACATACTTGCTGTTTGATTCTTTTTTGTGAAGAAAGTGAGTGCTGGGCACCTCTGGACATCCATACTGAAGTGAATTTCACTTTGTTTGTTTTAAGCTTTGTAAAGAGAAGATGCAAAGTTAAGATACAGTTAAATATTCCTTACCAGAGTATGAAAAAAAATAAAGTTACTGCTTACTTAAAAATAACTAGAGAAATTAAAATATACAAATATTATACGGTGCCATTAACAGAATTTTGTATTATAATTTAGAAATTCAAAGCATCCAGGGGCACAAAGAAAAATTGATTTTAACTATTGACTATCGAGCAAAGAAGGAAGTAAATTGTGTTACATAGCCAAGAGCTGAGCAAAGAAGAGAGATCTAATGCTGAGATTGATAATGGAGGTGAAGAATAGCAGCCAAAGTCTAAGGTAATTTTCTATGCAATTTTATGTTATTTCCAAGAAATATAATGCTATATCCTTCCTACCTCTGCTCTTCCAATGTTTGATACTTGTGATTTAGGACTAAAATAAAATGATTCTAAGTTTATTTTGCTTAGTGATACAGAGTCAGATTCTCGTTTGTATTTTTCTTTACTTTCTGTTTATGGCTAATTACTTTATAATGAAAGACTGCATATAGAACACAAGAGGGAAATGAATAATAATATTAAAATAAGATTTTAAGCAGTATCACTTTTTATGTTTAACTTTTATAAGAATGAAATATAATTTGCTATAGTGAGCCAAAAATTATGACAGGGTGATTGGCTAGAATATGCTTATGTCATAGTGCCATAATGTTTCTTTTCTTTTATTTTCTTTCTTCTTCTTATTTTTTTTGAGATGGAGTCTCACTCTGTTACCCAGAAGTTCAGTGAGCAATCTCGGCTCACTGCAACCTCGCCCCCTCCAGCTTCAAGTGATTCTCCTGCCTCAGCCTCCCAAGTAGCTTGGATTACAGTGTGCCATAATGTTCTAATCTGTAAACCTGGGCTGGCCAGACAGGGTGCAAAAAGACAATTATAGTGATGTAAGTGAGAGCCCCTCTGGAGAGGTGAGATTGAGAAAGATAAAATTTATGTGTATATTTTAGCAAGCATCAGTTATTTTTTTAATTACTTATAATTTTGCAAGTATATGTTACATATTTCATTTCCGAATTCAAACAACACACAAAAAAACAAATATTCTAGGTACATAAAAGAAATTACAGGGAAATTGTTAAATCTAGATCATGAAAGTACAAAAGAAATGCCCTCCTGGGACTCCATGTTTGGATCTACTTCCACACACTCTCTCTCTCTCTCTCTTTCATGTGGAAGTTCTCTCTCTTCTTCTCCTTCTTTTCTCTTTCTCTACCTAAATAAATTCACTTTCTGCAAAAACACTGTTTGGAGTCCGGTAAACAAAATTTTTAAAATCATAATAATAAGGAAGAAAAAAAAGAAATGTCCTTCTTGAGTTTACAAGTCAAATGTATATATAATAAGGAAAAAGTTAATTAAGAGATATTTTCTATATTTTCAGGTATAGATTCTTTCAATTAAAAGTGAGGAGACCAGAAGGTGCTATAATTAGAAATAGTGAGCTAGAAGGTAAACTAAATTAGTTTAGTTCCAAAATTGTAAGCCTGGAAGTTTAAAATATTATATTGAACATTTTTAAGTAATCATTGCCTATGTATTAGATCTTTTACTGGTTGCTGGAAGATATTTCAATAATAACATATAGTAATTACCTTAGAAGAGCTCAATATGTAAACAAAGATAAAAAAGTTAATGCCGACTTTTAAAGGAGATGATATGTGCTTAAATGAAGATTGGTACAAACTTGTAAAACACATAGACAACAGTTACTATTCCTAGGCATGAGGTAGGGAGTGGTCAGTAAAAGATAATAGCAAATATGACATTTCAGTTCTGTCTCAAAGACACTTCTCACTGTCAAATAAAGAGTATATATCCTAGATAGGTCAAAAGAAAATAATATCAATTCAACTGGATACATAGATGGTTAGATGGAGATAGACAAATAGAAATATTTGATAAATAATGATGATGAAGAGAGATGAAAGAGAAAGAGAAATATGCATAATTTCTTTTTTTTTTCCTTCTTTTTTATTTATTTATTTTTTTAAAAGACAGGGTTTCACCATCTTGGTCAGGCTGGTCTTGAACTCTCGACCTCAGGTGATCCACCCACCTTGGCCTTCGAAGTGCTTGGATTACAGGCGTGAGCCACCATGCCAGGCCCAATTTCTTAAAATGGAAGCAAAAGGCATCTAAGACAGATCAGTGGCAGATAAGAAAAGGTAGTTTATTACCAGAACTTGGCAGTAATATATGATAAAAACCAGAGACCAGCCTTTGCAGTGTACAAGGTGATCAACAATGAGGATCTATAAACTATAGTAGTTGTGTTCAGGATATTGATTTGACAAGATATGGCTAACGGTTAAGTTTAGTCATCATTTATTAATGACCAGGCACTAAGTACCTAGAGTTCAAAGATCACTATCATCGATGGTAATACTCAGCGCAACAGAAATAATATCACTGCTTATCAAGTTTTGATGCACTGTGCTAAGCGTTTTGAGTGCTCAGCACACAATCTAATCCTACAACAACCCTACACAACAAAAACACGTATCTTTATTGTGAAATGAAAAAGCTGAGACTAAGTTTGGAATTTTTCCAAAGGCCACAATCTAGAAACAACCAGGATACAAGTACCTGACCCCTGACCCCAAAGCCATTGTTTTTGTGGGGGGTATTGAATATGCTGCAATCAAATAGACCTTTACATTCCACATCCCTGAAAAAATTCAAAATAAAATTAGAAGGTAAAATATAAAATATATAACAGATGATTCATTTTATTTTGCCAAATAAAAATATTAAAAATATATAAAAGCAAAACTGTTATCTATCATAACCATTATTTCATAAGGAAAGGTGTTAATGCTATAAAAGTTCAGAATAAAAGATATCCATTTACATTAAAATAATTTTGAACTAAGAGTTATAAAATGTATCCTAATACAGTGTACAGTACTTAGCTTCTATGAACTGATCAACTCTATTATTCAGACATTCCAATCTATGTAGTAGCATACGGAAACCAATATAATTACTATTCAATGAATTAGATTTAGTTCTGTTTATAAGAAATTTTCATTCTAATATAAATGTTTGGCACGTAAGTAGACAATTGGAATTAAATCTAGCACATTTATTACTGATACAGCACAGATGGAATGAACTTCGGACTTATCGTCCAATTTAAGAGTTTGATAAAAGATTTTTTGAAGGATTTGATTACAAAACTGGTACTCGAGGGATGAGTAAATGCAAAAATAAGTGAAGAAAGATAGTATTAATGTTTCAAATAGAGGAAGTAATCTTCATAAAAATTCAGAGACATTAAATGTCATATTTTATAAGTAACTATAAACAGAAAATTTATACTGAAAAGTAAAATGTTAATCAGGGACTGGTAAAAAACTCACTTGCAAAAGTGTAATTGTTGGTTTGTGAGAGTTTTGGATACCTTTCTAAGATGTCTGAATGATATTATAAATAGAGCAATCATTGAAAGCTTTTAAACAAATAAATGAAATAATCATACATGCAGTGTGGAAGGTAAATATAAAGTAGATAGAATGGTGTCTCGGAGATGATAATTTACTGTTTTTGTTGAGGGGGAATGTGATGACGGTAGTGCTTAACCTTTTAATCATAATGGTAGCTAACGTTTAGTAATTACTTTTCAGCCTCCATACGTAATATTTCACTTGATCTGCGAGCAATTATGTTAGGTATATATTAGCATCTCCACTTTACAGATGAATAAATCAAGGCCATTGGGACATTGTTATAGGCCAAATTGTGTTCTGTCAAAATTTATACATTGAAGTCTTAACCCCCAATACCTCAGAATATTACTGTATTTGGAGATAGGATGTTTAAAAGGTAAAATAATGTGAGGTCATACGGGTAGGCTCCAAGAAAATATGACTGTTGCCCTTATACGAAGAAGAGATTAGGGCACAGACAACTGGGACAACCATGTGAAAATACAGTCAGAAAGCAGCCATTGAAAGCCACGGAGATCTCAGAATGAAACCAATCCTGCCAACACCTTAGTCTTGGTTCTTAAACTCTTAGACTTCTAGCCTCCAGAACTGTAGGAAAATACATTTCTGGAGTTTGAGCCACTCAGCCAGTGGTATTTTGTTAAGGCAGCCCTAGAAAACTTAATACAGATATCTTAAGGTCCAAGAACTTATAGGTGGCAGATTAGGATTTAAACAAAGACAGTCTAACTTTTGAGTTTAAGTTACTTTTCAAGCAGATATATCCATCAGGAGGTTAGATAAAATTTCAGGTCACAAAAACATTCAAATCTTTAAGATCAATATGTAAATTTTCTTAGAAAATTTTAACTAATGCTATGCAAATGGTAAGCTCTGTTAAATGTGCATGTAGAGAAGAAAAGCAAGGGCCCAGCAGGAGAAACTGGAGGAACGTTTTCTTTTAAGGAGACGAGGAAAATCCATGAGCAAAATACTAAATAAATAAATAAATAAAGAGTGAGGTACAAAACTAAAAAGGAAAAAAGTAACATTACAAAAGCCAAAGGAGTCACTGATATTTACGAAGTACTTTCTCCACAGAAGATAGACAAATGCTGTTTTTTCCTGATAAACTTGTAATTAGAATTGTCCCAAAACAGCATTAGGGGAGTTCCCACAAGGGAGTACCCCAAGCCCTCTGGAAACGGGGCCAGTTGGGATTCCAAAGAAAGAAGCATTAAGCCCCAGGGTGATCTGTCCAAAACATCTATTAGGACAACTTACTTGTAGAGTGCTGCAGCGTGTCCTCATGACCGACAGAGAAAGAAAGCGATGGTCCAGTAGGTATGTCCACAGTGAGAGAATCAGGCTATGGTGTCTGTATGATGGTTTAATGACTAAGGGCCAGGGGTCGATTGCTTTCAGTCCTTTGAGCAGCAACCCAGATATTTGTATCAGTTCCTAGGACTGTTCAAAGACTAGTTTTGCATTCAAGCCTGCTGGGAATAACCTGCAGCTGGCTGGGTCACAGAGCAGTGAAGGCACTCAGTGTGTTCACTTAGGATGCAGATGGAAACTGGGAAAACCAGGGGACCTCACTGGGAAAACCAGAGCAAACAGTTGCTCAGCATTACTAAGCAGTAGAAGAATGCAAATCAAAATCACAATGAGACAACACCTTATGTCTTTCAATATGACTATTAGGAAAAAAAAAGTGTTGGATAGAAGAGCCGAGATAGCCAACTAGCAGTAACCAGAGGAGCTTATCCCACTGAGAGATTCCACATCATCAAGAACTCTGGCAGATCTTCAGAAGGAATGCACTGAGAGTGGACAGAAAGAAGACGCAGGCCCTGGGATGAAGGACTAAAGGGGGAGGAAGCTGGGGACCCGGCATGGCATGGCAAACATCAAGACTCATTTCTGGCCTTGAGCAATTATTAGGGAAGGGATGAGATAAATAGGTGTGGAGTGGCCCACTCTTGCCCATGGACCTCCAGAAACATAACTACAGGACACTCAATGATATTCCTTGACATTTGAGCTGGTAGGGAGAGCTGCTTGGAGAGTTGGCAGGAACAGGACTCTAGCCTGTCCAGAACCCAGAGGTTTTGCCATGGGAATGGCTATAGTGGAGCATGGCCAAATAAACACATACCCCAGCCTCATCATGCTCTTCTAGGTGGCTTTGGTCCTTGTTGACATTGAACCTGGATGGCACAGGGCTACCTTGCCTGTGGGACAGAGCCTTTCTGATCTCAACACTCCACTCTCTACCACCCTTTGCCAGGACTCCTACCTGTCCACATCTGCTTGCAGTAGAGCCTCAGATGTTCAGCTGAGACATTTCACAGCAGCCACTGCTACAGCTCCTTTACTGGCAGATCCCACCAAACCATAAGACAGCTTCTGCAGATGGGCCTCCACCAGTACACAGTCACCCACATCCTCCCCCTAATGGTTTGATGGTGCTCATTCAACTGTGGTCTATCACCACTACTTTGCTGACGTACAGTCATTCAGCCTCCTCTGTCTGCTTCACCTGTGCATGTGAACAGATGGACCTGATGTTGACTGCTCCACCGCTGCTGGAAAACATAAATCCCACTGTGAGACTGCCTGCCACTGCAGGTGCACGCGCATGTGTGGACCCCACACTGCTGCTGCTCTGCTGCCACTGCCGCATGTGCTGAACAACAAAACACTACCACCCTGCTGCCACAAGCACATGTGCATGAGCACAGACCCCAGTGAGCACCACCCCTGCCAGAACCACCAAGCTAAGGGTTTCTGCTGGAGACCTGGAACACCTCAACCTTTCCAGTGCAGGAGGTGCTCAGCATTGAGAGGCCATAGAACGAATGTCATAGGCCTGGTCTCTGACCCCCAGGGTTAGAGCCCACAGTCCAGGAGTGGTGAGATGAGACTTGGCCCCTTGAAATGATACAAAAAGAAGCCAGTCATCTGAACCCAACTTATACCATGATAAAACCCTCAAAGGCATCAAAGTTGAGAAACAACAAACACAAGAACTCTGGCAACTAAAAAAGCCAGAGTGTATTAGGCTGTTTTCACACTGCTATAAAGAAATACCTGAGACTGGGTAATTTATAAATTAAGAGGTTTAATTGACCTATAGTACCACATGACTGGGGAGGCCTCAGAAAACTTACTATCACGGTTGAAGGCAAAGCGGAAGTAGGCACTTTCTTCACAAGGCAACAGGAGAGAGAGATCTTGTAAAGGAGAAACTGTCAAACACTCACGAAACCATCAGATCTCATGAGAACTCACACATGATCATGAGAACAACATGGAGAAACTGCCCCCATGACTCAGTCACCTCCCACCATGCCCCTCCTGTGAAATGTGGGGATTATAGGGATCACAAATCTAGATAACAGATTGTCTTCTTACCTTCAAACAACTGCACTAGCTCCTCAGCGATGGTTCTTCACTAGACTGAAATGGCTTGAATGGCAGACATAGAATTCAGAATCTGGATTGCAACAAAGGTTACTGAGATTTAGGAGAAAGTTGAAACCCAATCCAAGGAATCTAATGAATCCAGTAAAAGGATAGAAGACCTGAAAAGACAAAATAGCCAGTTTAAGAAAGAACTAAACTGAACTGAGAGAGCTGGAAAACCCACCACAAAAATTTCACAATACAATAAAAAATATAAACAGAAGAATAGACCAAGCTGAGAAAATAATCTCAAAGTTCAAAGACAGGTTATTCAAATCAAATTGGTCAGACAAAAGTAAAAAAAGAAAAAAAAAGAATAAAAAAGAATGATAAAACCCCCAAGAAATATGGGGTAATATAAAAAGACCAAATCTATGACTCATTGGCATCCCTGAAAGAGAAGAAGACAGAGAGCAAACTGGAAAACATATTTGAGAATGTTGTCCGCAAAAAAATTCCCAATCTTGCTAGAGAGGTCAACATTCAAATTCAAGGAATTCAGAGAACCTTTATGAGGTACTATACAAGACAACCATCCCTAAGACACACAGTCATCAGATTCTCCAAAGTCAATGCAAAAGAAAAATATTAAAGAACGAGAGATAAGGGGCAGGTCACATATAAAGGGAAACCCATAAGTTTAACAAAAGACCTTTCTGAAGAAACTATACAAGCCAGAAGAAATTGAGGGCCCATATGCATCATCCTTAAAGAAAAGAAATTCCAACCAAAAATGTCATATCCAGTCCAAACAAGCTGCATAAACGAAGGAGAAATAGAAACTTTTCAGACAAACAAATGCTAAGGTTATTTGGTACCATCAGACCTGACTTACAGGAGATACTTAGGAGAAAGCTAAATATTAAAACAAAAAACCATTTCTGGCCACCACAAAAATATATTTAAACACATACACCATTGACACTATAATGCAACTATATGATCAAGTCTACATAACAACCAGCTGACAACACACACATCAATGGACAAAATACATACATATCAATATTAACCTTAAATATAAATGGGCTAGACACCCACTTAACAGTCATCTTCCAAAGACTCATCTCACATGCAATGTTATCTGTAAGATCACAGTAAAGGAATGCGGGAAATTTCTGTCAAACAAACAATAAACAATAAAGATCAGGGGCTGGTATTCTTATTTCAAACAAAAACAGGCTTTAAACCAACAATAATCAAAAAAGAAGAGCATTACATATGATAAAGAGTTCAATTCAACAAGGAAATACTGCCATTTGTGATTTGTGACAACATGGACAAACCTGGAAAACATTATGCTAAGTGACATAAGCCAGACAGAGAAAAACAAACACTATATATTTTCATGTATACATGAATCTTAAATAGTCCAACTCATAAAATCAGAGAGCAAAATGATGGTTGCCAGAGGCTTGGGGAAAGGGATATGGGGAGGTTGTGTTCAAAGGGTGTGAAGTTTTAATTATGCAAGGTAATAAGTTCTGGAGGTCTACTATATAGCATAGTGTTTATAGCTAGAAATACTGTATTGCATACATAAAATTTTCTAGGACGATAGATCTTTAGCATTCTTGCAACAAAAGAAAAAATATGATGATGAGGATGGAAGGAAACTTCGGGAAGTTGGGAGGTGATAGATATGTTTATGGCCTTCATGTTGGTGATGGTTTATGGACATATACTAATTACCAAATGCCTCAAATTGTCTACATTTTAAATAAGTATAGATTTTACATAGCAATCATACCTCGATAAACTGCTTTTTTAAGCTGAAAAGTATATAGTTGTGGTGTTGCATTTTGTAAATAGGTCAAATGATCAATTATGTGACACAGATAATTTAATATGTATTATGTACCAAGAAGCATTCCTATTGATGGTGCTGAAAGGAACAGTTTCAGTGCTATGATGTTGAGAAGTACATGGGAGTGGTAAGTGCAGTCTTCTAACTTGGAGGTGAGGATGGAAGAAGAAATGACAGAAAAAGTGAAAAGAGGGGGAAGGCCTCAATCAAGAGGAGTGAGAGCATGTTTAATTCATACGTTTCAGTTTGTCATGCTTATTTTCAGCAAGAAAAGATAAGACAAACTTGCAGCTGCTGATAAGGGCAGGAGATTTATTTGGAGGACCTACCAACAGATACATGATAACCAAAATTAGGAGTGAATGAGAAATCCAAGGGAATGGAACAGAGAGAAAGAGGAGAAAGAGATGCAGGAAAGAAAAAAGAGAGACAGAGACAGAGACAGAGACAGGTGTAGAAAGCCAAAGGATAGACCTTATGATAGAAATGTAGATATTTCAAAAATTGTTAGGAAAATATTAATACCAGTCATAGAACTGCAATTGTCCTTTAGCCAAAAGAAAGTTAAGAGAATGATCTATGAATATATTAGACAACAGTATGAGAGGATTTTTTTTATATTAATACTACAAATTCTGTTTATTTTATTTTAGTTTAGTTTAGTTTAGTTTTTTTATTGCATTTTAGGTTTTGGGGTACATGTGAAGAACATGCAAGATTGTTGCATAGGTACACACATGGCAGTGTGATTTGCTGCTTTCCTCCCCATCACCTATATCTGACAAATTCTGTTGATAATCATAATAGAAAAGGATTGTATTGAGAATTTCACCTATATTTCCTAAAAATGCATATTCTTCTGTTTGCCTTCTTTCTCATTTCTGTTGTTGATTCATTCAGTGCCCACCAGATTCATTAGATTTTGTAAAGCACACATAGAAAGTGCTTAACAATATTTCCCAGTATGATTAAAGAATACTAAAAATAGGCCAGGCACAGTGGCTCACACCTGTAACCCCAGCACTGCGGGAACCAAGGCAGGTGGATTACCTGAGGTCAGGAGTTTAATGCCAGCCTGGCCAATATGGTGAAATTCCATCTCTACTAAAAACACAGAAAATTAGCCAGTGTAGTGGTGTGCACCTGTAATCCCAGCTACTTGGGAAGCTGAGGCAGGAGAATCTCTAGTGATCATACCACTGCATTCCAGTCCGGACAACAAGAGAGAAACTCCATCTCAGAATAAAGAAAAAAAAGAAAAGAAAAGAAAACAGTAAAAATAGTCATAAATTTGAATATAAAGTACAATTAGGAATTGCACAGCTGCAGGAGAGCAAATCATGATACAAGATTGATGTGTTTAAAGCTTAACTGCAGAATTCCATGTGTAAACTTTATCCTAATTATTTCAAATATTTGTGGGGGAACAAAGCTGAGCCATAAAGAGATTATTGTGTATATAAAAACATTATTTTAGGTTTAAAACTGACTATACTCAACTAATTAGAATGGGAGTCAAAATGAAGTAGGAGTCGGATAGTGAGACTACAACGTGGCTCACATGGTGGTTAGGCAGAGGAAGTTAGGTAGTTAGGCCTGGTAGTTAGGCCCTTGGATAAAAATGTGTGAAATGGATGAATGGATCCTTAGGCCCCTCACTTACATTTACAGTTATGACTCATTTACAGTTAGCACCAAAATAATTTATACACATACATGAATGTGGGTCAGAATTACTTTTCCATACATAATATGCCACATTAAACTTTGATTTTTCTTCAATCTTATAATTGCTGCATATGCAATTTGGTCATCTGGTAACATAAAATGTTTTTCATTCACAGACAAAAAACTATTTACAGAATATCACTGTCAACATATTTCAATTGCAAGGCCAATGTCTATTAACAAGGAAATAGATGACAAAAATATTGAAACACTTTGGAATCACAACTGAAATAGATAATGGTACATTTTAGAGTTGTTATCACAAGGATATTTGGATCTTATTAAAGTATTGTGAATTATAATTAATTTTCTCATCCTTCACTTACAAAATTTTAGAATAATTATGCAGAAAGTTAAAAGCAGTTATTTTCATGCATTTTAGTCATAAAGGAAATCCCTTTGACTACATTTGATATTTCAAATGTTTGCTCAACCACCAAAATCCATTCCATATGCCAATAATAACATCTTCAAAATTTCACAGCATAAAGTCATTTTCAAATTCTTCACAATGGAGTGTAACAATCTGCTGAATTTTGCCAAGTGGTATATAAAGAAAAAAAAAGACTTGATTTCTTTGGCTTAAAACCATGTTGTAAAAATATTTTAATATGTTAGACATAACATTAGAAAATATATTCAAAACCATGCTTTCAGAATGTTACTTTGTGGTTATTTGTGAGATAAACATTATTCTCCATTTGACCATAATATGTACTATGTATTCTATCTTTTAAGCTGTTTTACTAGCACATAATTCAATATTCTTCAGTGTTTCTGCTGATGAATACTAGTAATAGTGGACATCACTACTGTGTCTAATTTTCAGCTTAATGCTTCCTGAAATTTTTATGAATTAGGGGGAAATTTAGAGCATAACTATAAAACAAAAGTGCCTCAACACATAGGTGAATTTCAACTTGCTATAATGCTGTTTCATTTTTAAAGTGTCTATAATATACCTTAGTTTTATAATACGCATATTAGATCAATAAGGTACATATCTATGTTACTGTTTTAGAGATGAGGAAATGTAAAACAAAAAGACTAAATTAACTCTTTAAGGTCACAAAACAAAAGTAACAGGATAAGTATTAAATCAGGTCTATTGACAAATACTGGTCTCTTTTCACCGTGCTGCTCCAGAAACAAATATACCTCATGTTATGCTTTATTTCAGGAACGTCCTTAGCTCTTTCTTGAAATTAGTTGAGTCAACACAATGAATCAACGATGGTAATTTTTAAAAAGAGAAATAATTATTTTTATTGCAAAGCAAACTCAAACATGCCAGATTTCTATTATATGTTAATTTCTGAGACTAACTAATGCTTACCTGCAGAAACAGAGTATACATTAGTACAGCATCATTGTGCACCATTTTTCTTGTGTATAGAATAATAGAAAAATACAACTCAGCAGGTTAAGCAATGAGCTAGAAACTTCAGGCTCTGTGAATTCTAATCTCTACTACCTTGGTGGTAGCTAAAATATAAAAATGTAAATGGTTAAATCCCATCTGTAGTTAAATTTAGCCCATTTAGCTTAAGAAAAAAAGGCTATATTTTGGGTAATAATTGTATTTGAATGTTCTTCCTCCTGCTTCTATTCTCTAGACAACAACTAACCTACTGATGACCTAAGAATCCCCTGTTGAGAGACAATTACATCTAAAATTCCCTAACAGGAGTGAGATATAAATAAGGGTTATGTGCGACAAAACTGTATCCATCTCCTGCAGATGGCCCATAGTAACAGTGCCCTAGTGATCTGATTGATTCCTATAATGAATAATTTTGAAAAACAAATGCTTTCTCACCATGCAGTGTGTTCTAAAACCATTCCTGTAAGTAAACTTGAGATAATGTGCTTTTTTGAGTTCTTATTCCCTTCTCACAGCTGCTACCAGGAAAGCAGCCACGGTTTCCACTCTTCCCCCAACAACAATAATAAAAGCTCTCTTCTAAGTCTCTAATTAAAATAACTTACAAAAAATATAAGGGAATTTGGACAAGAACAAAAAGAATAGAATGATCCTTAGGAAAGGAAAAGTGAGGTAATATTTCATTTCCTTACATTCAGGAAGAGCATTGGTAGGAGTGGAGACTATAGAGCTAAAATTAAGCAGCTAGTTCTCAATGAGAGCTCAAGAAAGTAACAGGAACAGTAGTAAGGCTCAAATGAATGAATGAAAAAGCACTAAGTTGAAAGACCCATAAGAATCACTATGCTTCCCTCCTTTACATCCAAACAGATAAAACTGGCTTTAACGATTCAACAATTCACAGTGAGGAAGATGGGCATTATTTTGTTATATTTATCTCCCTTTGGAATTTACTTAATTTAATGAATTGTATCAATTTTTATTCTCAACCAAAGGAAATCAGATACGTGTGTGTGTGTGTGTGTGTGTGTGTGTGTGTGTGTGTGTGTGTGTGTGTGTGTGTGTATAAAGTTTCATCTATACATCATACATTTACACAAAGTCTAACACTCTTTCTAGAACAGAAGCAATCTGTGGGTGTTCAATAAGCATTGTCAAAATGTTCCTATTCAGGAGGAAAGAAAATAATCATTATTTCTCCCTCCTGACTCTTTTCCCTTTTTTCTTCTTTTCTTCCTTTTTTCTTTTGTTTCATTCAAGAACATATACTGTTTTCCAATATGTCAATGTGTATGTCTACATATAATGCTGATTGTAACTTAATTTTTCTCTGTAGCTAACAGTTTTATTCAAGGAAATTGAAGAACAAACCAAGAATAATAATGTCTTAGTTCACTGAGGCTGCTATAACAAAAATACCATAGACTAGATGGCTTATACAAAAATCATTTATTTCTTGCAGTTCTGAAAGCTGGGAAGTCCATGATCAAGATGTAAGCAGATTCAGTGTCTAGGGAGAACCTGCTTCCTGGTTCATAGAATATCTTCATGCTGTGCCCTCACATGGCTAATGACAAAAGAAAGCTCTCTGGGGTTTCTTTCATAACAGAATTAATCTCATTTAGAAGGATCTACACCCATGACATAGTCACCTCCTAATACCATCTCATTGGGGGTTAGAATTTCAACATATGAATTTTGTAGGAACACAAACATCCAGTTTACACCAAATGATTAGGCTGTGTATTTCTACCCATGTTGATGTACTCTTAGAAAAAAGTTGGAAATAATATCTGCTAGTTTACTTAGTGTTAAAGCAAAGAAAAAATCTCCCATGCTATGCATAATAAAAGAAGTACTGGTACTTTCCTGAGTTCACAGAAGAGCCAAATTATGAGACATAAGCAGCCATGGTGATGCTGTATTTTTCAATGGCTTGCCAAAATATTCTATGTATCAAATTTTATATTGTCATGACATGAGAAGTGATAGTCTCAAATCTAGACTATCAGCACCAGCTCTGGACCATTCTGTATGATGGAGGGCTTGACCTTTCCATCTTCAACAAAGTCATTTTAATCCTCCTCTTTATACTCTGAACCTCCTAAAACAACAGATGGCTCCAAGTTAGTACAGTAAATTAATATTCTCTATGTACTATTTCACACCAAATTTTACTCACTATTTTATCTATGGTAAACATTTGTTATAATCTTAGAACTTTTACAGAAAACTTATGTCATGTGTAGCCTCTGACTTATACAAATAATATTCTGATTTTATCTTCACCTTTAAAAATTCATACATGACAAAATATTTTTACATACCTCTTGAACTGAAGACTGTGGTGATTCCTCAAGGATCTAGAACCAGAAACACCATTTGACGGAGCAATCTCATCACTGAGTATATAACCAATGGATTATAAATCATTCTACCTTAAAAGACACATGTGCACGTGTGTTTATTGCAACCTGGTTCACAATAACAAAGGCTTGGAACCCACCACAATGCCCATCAATGATAGACTGGATAAAGAAAATGTGGTATATATACAGCATCGAATTCTATGCAGCCATAAAAAGGATAAGTTCATGTCCTTTGCAGGGACATGGATGAAGCTGGAAGCCATCATTCTCAGTAAACTAACACAGGAACAGAAAACCAAACACCACATGTTCTCACTCATAAGTGGGAGTTGAACAATGAGAACACACGGACAAAGGGAGGGGACCATCACACACAAGGGCCTGTAGAGGAGTAGAGGACTAGAAGAGGGATAGTGTTAGGAGAAATACCTAATGTAGATGACTGATTAATGGGTGCAGCAAACCACCATGGCACATGTATACCCATGTAACAAACCTGCACATTCTGCACATGTATCTCAGAACTTAAACTATAATAATAATTTTAAAAAATCATAAATTTGGGGACACTAAATTTGAGGGGAAAATAGATTCTAAGGATTGCTGATCAGCCCTAAAATAGTTCTCCAACACATTTCTCTGGACACTGAGAATTCACTAGTTTTCTGAAGATATTCTCTACTCAGATAATGTCTACTGAGGGAGACATAGATAAAGTTTAAATATACTCAAGAATAATATTTAAAATTATTTACATGTCACAAAAAGAAAAAAGATCCTACCTAATAGTAATAATATTACCAACTTTATGTTAAAATTTCTGAGGAAATGGTAATTATGTTGGTATCTTAAAGACCTAATTATCTTAAAGACACTTAATTCAATAAGAATTAGCCAGTGGTAATTATTGGCTGAAGGAAGGGTACAAGGGTTGAGGAGAATTTATTCATATGGAAGGAAAAGGCTTATACAAATGTTCTGTTAGGCGAACGAGGTTAGTACATTACAGAAACTGAAATTAGATTTTTTCAGTTGAACAAGTAGGGGAGTCATGTGAACAGAATTTAAATATAGAAGCATGAGCCAAATTACACAGTTCTTTAGAGACATGTTAATGAACTACATTTTAGAAATTCCAAATAATGGAATAAATCTTTGGTACTAATTAGGAATTAATGGTATAAATTATATAATTTTAAAATAACATTTGGGTTGCTATGTGGACATTGAATTAAAGGGTGTTACATTTTTTTTCTTTCCAATCAATGTAAAAAAATAAAATTCCCTTTGTGAGTGTGCTACAAGAAAAATCAACAATGGCAAACACTTGTTTCTTAAACCAGAGAAAATGTATTACATTTCTGAAAAACA
Organism: Plecturocebus donacophilus; assembly: GCA_004027715.1. Taxonomy (NCBI): domain Eukaryota; kingdom Metazoa; phylum Chordata; class Mammalia; order Primates; family Pitheciidae; genus Plecturocebus; species Plecturocebus donacophilus. Next base: position 110,242 of record PVKP010001391.1, on the reverse strand, counting down.
AAAGCCAAAATACACAATGCTGTATCAGAAATACCATACACACTAGCCAAAGATAAGAACGATAGTTCTCAACTGGGGGCAATTTTGCCACCCAGGGGATGTTTGGGCAATGTCTGGAGATATTTTTGACTGTGATAACTTAGGAGATGGGTGTTACTATTGGCCACTGAGTAGAAGCCAAAGATGTTGCTAAAACATCTCACAAGTCACACTATCACTCTCCTCAACAAAGAATTCTCCACTCAGAAATGTCAGTACTACTGAGGTTAAGAAATTTCGGTTTATTATCAGGACCATTACTGGATGATCAGTATATTCTCATGCACTCTCTCTTCTGTAAATATTTCCTGGTCATCAAACGACCAGACCAGGATTATTCCAAGGTTGAGGACACCTTGAATCCTTCCATGATAGGTAGACATGAATCTATAATGCAAAACAATTTTCTGCTTGAATCAGTTAAATTGTTTCTGCGAAAATTAACCTCTGAAAATCAAAATGACTGATGGTGAGTTCCAGTGTGTAATATGACCAATTCTCATTTTCGAGTAAAAGAATAAAGTAACCTGAAGTTCAGGCAGCAAGGAAATTCTTGGGTTAGATGCACCCCTTTAGATGATGCTTGACTGGCCTTATGCTGAAGAGAGTGAGAGACTGAAGAGATTAGATCAGATTTAGCATTCAGTGAAAAGTGTTTAGGGGTGTGTGTGTGTGTGTGTGTGTGTGTGTGAAATATTTGCAATAAAACACACCTGTGAACCACTAACTACTATATGTCCTTTAAAATACATCGTTTCTACCTTGGACTTAAGAAGTACTTTATTTTCATCTTATAAATAATAATTTAAGTCTATATATTCTATTGTGTCCCCAGGTCACAATAAATTGAAATGCAAATTCCAGTGTAAAACCCACTGCAGTAGTAAAGAAAACAATAACTATGGCAATGTAATCATGAGGTTCTGTAGAGTGTACTGAAATGACATTTCCATGCTACAAGGTGATAACAACTTGTCACAGAGATCATGCTTGAAGTTTTCCCTTAGACACAGTTCCAAATAGTTTATAAAGACCAACTGAACAAAGACTAATGAGAAAATACGCTTAAACCAGAGAATTCAGAGCCAAACACTTAGTCTATTTATACAGGAAGCATGTTAAAAGAACCAGGCTCACCAGGATAACAAATCCAGACTGTTTGAAGGCTGAAAGTTTTGAGTATGCATTAGAAATCTTTTTTGAGTAAAGAGTTTCTACAGTCCTGTACTCAGAGAAAATAATTTTCCATTCAGTTTTTTTAACCATGAAAACAAACTTAACAAATACACAAATGGTTAGCTTTTGTATGCTACAAATCAACATTCCATTGAAATAAAGGATGGAGCCTGAAAATATAATAACTAAACTGATTTGAAAAATGGTTCAGTAGAGATTTTCTTCTTCAAATAATTTTAGGACTAAAATAGCATTTATGATTAAATCTGTGCTACCACTTTAACCTGCTGTATAAAACAAACTTTTATATTTATATCAGTTATTGTACATTTTAAAGACATGTTATAAAAGATTAAATGCTAAACATAAAAATAGAATGACATTTTATATATATATATATGTTTATTAAAAAGAATTAATAGTATTCCTAAGTGACAAATATATATCATTTATAAAAAATTTTGTAAATATATAATGTATCAGCAAAACAAAATCTTAAAATAAAAACTTCATTAACTTGATGCAATTATTTGTATAGGCATTTGTCGGTGTTTTTGAGTTTTTCCTTCTCCCACAACATATTTAGAAAATACTGCTTTCAGCACTTTTCTAGCATCTATTTTTTAAATGCTTAATTGTTTTCATGTGATAATACCCTCACTCCTTTCAGGTCTATATTTTAATTATTAATTGTTTTTATGAGAAGTGGGGGCCTGATACTTATTTTGGTTTTCAAATACATTGTGATTATAGTAAATGATTACTAAATGTTGACTGACTACATAACCTACAATGACAGATATTTAACTTTGCCATTCCAAATCCACTTGTTACCTGTTTGCGTTTTGCCATTGCCCCAAGAGGTGACTATTTATGGACTACATCCACAAGTTCCCCTGTCCTCTGGCTTGAGTTTGAACAGTGAGAGAGACCAGGAGGAGAGTAGGAGGCAGGAAGAGAGTGAGGTCAAGTTATTTTTTCTTCTGGCTTCCTCTCTGCCAAAAACATTTCCTCTGTTTTTATATAACTATTGTTTCTGGGGTTTGATAACTATTTATTCTCGCCCTTCCAGGCCTAGAAGTAGTAATGCTTCCCCACTGTTGCTATCAGTTTTGCATCATCTGTGATAGGTTGCTAAATCTGGAGAGTTGTGAAAAATTGATATTGTTGACCAATCTAGAATTATAACATGAATCACCTGGTAAAGAAGTAAAGATATAGTCTTACATGTACCCAATGACTCCTGAGATAGAGATGTCAGCAGCCTATGTTCAAGCATTATTGAACGTCAGCTTTAGTTTGAAGACCAACATTAAATTAAATTCTGTCGTTTGTGAATTTCTGCATAGGAAATAGAAATACAAGGTTCTGATTCTGTGGTGCTCTGACAGCTTTCAAATCCCTGCTTTGTGTTCTAGAAAGAAAAAGACAACTGAGAATATAATGAGCCCAATACATACTAAGTTCAATACCCTAAATTGTAACTATCCGTGCAAGCCCTCATACAGATGATACTTTCTACGAATTAAAGAGAAACTAGACTTGTTTTCTCTATCTTTGCATTTAAGTATAATCATTTCTCAAGATAGAAATTATCAAAAGTGTTAGGTAATAATAATGATAGTATGTCAAATACACATATATACATAATATTCAAATCGTAAGTGAACTGAGCACATTTTTAAAGTCATGACTTTAATGGAAGAATAAGCTTTTTTAACAATATATTTTTCTTTAACACTTATATCAATCTGAAAAGTGTTTGATCAATGCTCTACTGTTCTTTATAATGCAATGGTTAAAAACAGAAATTTGGAAACAGCTAAATGAGAATGTTCAATGCTTTGCTTTCCTAATGGCAGTTAGGAAATTCCAGGTCAGTTAAATCATGTCTTCCCAGACACAATTTTCTTATAAATAGAATGAAGATAAGCATGGCTATGTTAGATATATAACAATTCTTTAAGGTAACATGTGTAAAATGCTCACAGCAGTTACTGTAACAAATAAATAGCTGGAAAAAATGGCAATAAACCTGATTGTTAATTCTGGTTTCTCTGTGGCTTTCTTCACCATGCCAGTGATCAGCAGATTACTTCCTTCTCCAGATATGGCATTTTCCCTACAGATAAAAACACTGTTTACCTCAGGCTTTCACATTCCCTGGGTCTTAGCAATTTAGGACAAAGCCAAAACCAAAAAATGCATTTAAAAACTTCCCTCAAAGTTTCTCTAAGGTCACAGATTCTAGAGACATCAAGATTTTCCAATTTGCCTATGAATACTTTGTGTTTTCACTTTGAAAATATGCATTAAGCCACAGTTAGACTAAAAATTCTAGCTAAAATGGTAACAAATTGATTATAAAAGCATAAACCATCAAGGACAAATAATAGTGAAAAGGAGAAAGCAACATCAAAAATTTTAAATCCAAGCAGTACACGGGTAAGTAGTAACTCTTAGATGTAATTGGATAATTTTTGGTTTGATGTGGTTTGGTTGTGTCCCCATCTAAACCTCATCCTGAATTATAACTTCCACAATTCCCACATGTCATGGGAGGAACCTGGTGGGAAGTAATTAAATCATGGGAGTGGATCTTTCTTACGCTGTTCTCATGATAGTGCAGAAGCCTCATGAGATCTGGCCGTTTTTTTCCCTGCACAAACTCTCTCTTTTTGACTGCTACCATCCACGTAAGATGTGACTTCCTTTTCCTTGTCTTCTGCCGTGATTGTGAGGTCCCCGAGCCATATGGAACTGTAAGTCGAATAAACCTCTTTCTTTTGTAAATTGCCCAGTCTTGGGTATATGTTTATCAGCAGTGTGAAAACAGATTAATACAGTAAATTGGTCCCAGTAGAGTGAGGCACTGATGAAAAGATACCTGAAAATGTGGAAGTGACTTTGGAACTGGCTGAAAGGCAGAGGTTGGACCAGTTTGAAGACATCATAAGAAGCCACGGAAATGTGGGAAAGTTTGGAACTTCCTAGGGACTTGTTGAGTGGTTTTGCCCAAAATGCTGATAGCAATACAGATAATAAAATTCAGGCTGAGGTGGTCTCAGATGAAGATGAGAAACTTATTGGGAACTGGACTAAGGTGACACATTTTATGTTTTAGCAAAGAGATTGGAAGCATTTTGCCCCTGCCCTAGAGATTTGTGGAACTTTGAACTTGAGATTGATGATTAATGATATCTGGCAGAAGAAATTTCTAAGCAGCAAAGCATTCGAGGTGACTTTGATACTGTTAAAGGGATTCAGTTTATCTATTTGAAGACCTTCCTTTGTAATAATTATATATTCTCACCTAAAGTATTTAAAAATATTACAATCATAAAACATATTCAACAAAATGTTTGTAAATTATGCATTTTTAAGAAGTAAGAGAAGTTTACTTACTTTTACTTTTTCTTTTAAAGAGAAAATAAGCAATAACTCAACAGTGACTTACTGCCTGGCTGGTAGACAACAATAATATGAAACCTTAAATACCAGACTGTCTGGCTCACAAATGGACCTTGACCACACAGGCAGAGGCCAGGGGTGACAAACTATGTTATCAGGATGTAAAAAAATAGCAATAAATATAGGTATCATTATTCAGTACATTAGCTAGGCATTGTGTCAAGTGCTGTATATGTCTTTTTTTAAAAATTTAATCTTCCCAGTAGTTGTATAAAAAAGATCCAACTCTACAAAAGATATTAAGATTCATAAAAAAATAAGCAATTTGTCCACGATCAGACAATTATAAACAGACATAACTGGGATTTTTGCTAATCTGACATCAAAGTCCATCAATTTTTCTGCCCTCTGTGCTTGTATTGATACTCATCATAGTTATTGCTAATTATTACACCAGTTTAGTTTATTATATACCATAGTTCTTCCTTTTACAAACATTATACTTTTTTCAGAAACCTTTGAAACACACTGAAATACACATAACTTTCATTCACACTCTACTCTTTGGAATATCTCAATCTCTTGTGTCCTCTCAAAGCCAATAAAAAAGACATCCAAAACGTCCTCTCATATGAGAATCGCCCTTTGATCACCAGAACAACTATAATCTCTCCCATCTTTGCACAACCTGAATACACGTGTCACATATGCTCATGTATTTATTAGTTATATTTATCAGTGATTCTTAAAGTGTAGCACTTAAATACACAGTATCTGCATCACCTAAGTACTGGTTAGAAATATAAAACTCTAGGTCTCACTCTGACCTCATTAATTAGAAACTCTGGGGGTTTTCCCAGCGAAATGAATACTTCCAGGTGATTCCAATGCATGACAAAGTGTAAGAACCACTGTTTTAGAGGATATAAGGAAATTATCCTTTACTACCTATATAATACACATATATACATATCAGTGCACATTTTTGGTGTCTTTATAATCTTAGATTAATATTCTGTAATAATTAAATTGATAGTGTATACCCTTGCAGGAAAGAAAAGTTTTTTCATTGAAGGAGGGAATCTTCAAGAGTGAAATATCACAGGAAGGTGTCAATTCTGGAATCAAAAAGGAAACTAGCGCAGTAGGTCATAAAAAGACAAAAGGCTCTAAGAGTACCAGCCCTAATTGGCAGAATACAAAGATATGAGAAAAACTGGCCTCTATGTGCCTCACTGAAGCAGGCCAAAATCTAGTCACCAAGCTAGACACTGGTTCCCTAACCTAGATAAACAATTCAAAATCTCCTGGTACCTTAATATAAGAGAAATTTCCTATCCTTAGGAGGTTTAAATTTGGTAACACTAGCATCTAGCTTTGCAACATGTGCTGCAGGTGATTCTGATGTGATTTGAGAACCACAAGTAAGGAGGGAGCAATATGTTCCAGAGAGCACCCGCATGGAATGAGACAACTAAAATTGCTGCTTAGCATTTATCTCTACTAGGTTATCCCTCAGCCTCCAGTGATGAACTGTTTAGAAAGAACAACCTCATCTGACCTAGGAGTAAGGAAAATATTTGTTTTTATACTTAGGGCAACTCTGTAAGTTACCATAGGAATGATTGGGGGCAAGCTCCATGAGGCAAAAGGTGTTTTAAATGATGAAAGACTGGGCTTCCAGTGTTGATGGTTTTTACAAAAGGAAATGACAAACTATAGTTTTTCTCCCCCTAAACACAATATGGATTTTCTTGAAGGCAGAAGTGATGTTTTCCTGTTTCTGCTGCTGCTGTTGTGGCTATTATTTTGCTCAACTTTCATTATTTAGCACAAAACTTATATGCAACAGAGAGAGAGTAGTGAGACCTAATAATGATTAAGGGTCTATCTTGTGCAGGCACTTTAAAGTTTTTTTATTTCTAACTTTTATTCAAGTTCAGGGGTACATGTGTGGGATGCACAGGCTTGTTACATAGGTAAACACGTGCCCTGGCAGTTTGCTGCACAGATCATCCTAACATCTATCAGCTATCCTTCCTGATGCTCTCTCTCCCTCTATTCCTTACTCTCCGACAGGCCGCCGTGTGTGTTGTCCCCTCCCCACCATGTGTACTTGTGATCTCATCAGTCAGCTTCCACTTTTCAGTGAGGACACACAGTATTTGCTTTTCTGTTCATGTCAGACACTTTTTAATATGATTTAAATGCATCATCTTATTTGCTTCTCAAATCTCATATTTAGTTTCATCATATGTAAAGAGCACTGAAGTTCCAAGAAGCTATAATAACACATCAGTAAGCAGCAAAACTATATTTTAACCTTGATGGTTTTAAACATAGTAGCTAATGTTTTTATCCATGACATTGATTGAATCTTATTTATGTAAAAATATTAATATTTAAATAATGCCTCTAAATTATTAAAAGGCAAATTAATGACATGGTACAGCATACACTGTTGTATTTTGCTAAGATATTTGCTCTCACCTATGGTATAGTGATAAGCTATCCTCTTCTCCACTTTCCAAATCAACCCCCACCTGTATGTGTATTATGTGATTGGGCTGCTAGTTAAACCAGTAAATACCTAAACAAATTAGTGGTCTACAGAAAATAGAAGTGTTATTTTTCTCTACTTTCTATGACACAGACTGAGAAGGTCACATAGTGAAGTATCATGCTTCATATGGATTCTGTCAAGAACTCAGGCAACTTCCATGAACACTGGGATGCCATTCTTCATAGTTCCAAATGGTTCCAAGTTTTAGGCATTAGTTCAGAGAAAGGAATAAAGATGAAAGCAAAGGAAGGTGTCCAGCAGCTAATATATAAAGCCTCTTCTAACGTCCTTTTCTTTCCTAAATTCAGTCATATGATCACATCTAGATGCAAGAAAGGCTAGCAAATGAAATCTTCATTCTATTGTGGCTGTATTTCCAACAAAAATTCCGGTAATGGAGGAAAGGACAACAGATATTAAGAACAGACATTAGCCTATAAGACATGATCTAACTGCCATTTAGAAAAAGACCAAAATTGAAAATGCATGCTTTCCCAAAATGCATTGTCACCATCCTCTTCAAATTCTCCTTTTATGTCTGGTTGAAACAATGAAGCTAAGATTGCTGAAAAAACCCGAGGCTATACCTAAAGGAGACAATTCAATGAACAGAAGGCAAGAAACATGTAATTTAAGAAATAATAATTACATGGAGTAGAAATATGTAATTTAAGAAATAATAATCATGTTATTTAGTTTTTTCCTTTTAATATAATTTAAAATCTAAACACTCAAATATAGAATGATAAATTGCCTGATTTTTTGCATTTTTATAACTGCAAATTCTTTTTATAATGATAAATAATTATTGAAAGTTTAATCTTAGAAAACAATATTGGGATATATTGAGTCAGGAATATTGAGTCAGAATAAAGTACATGAAATTTACGCAAATTTGGCACACTCTCAAGAATAACAAGAGGCTGTTTCTTTGCACGTGTTTAGCACAGCTTTTGGCACTATTATGATTATTACTACAATAAATGATGTAACACTACTTTCCAAGATAGAATAAATAAAAGATAAATTCTGTACGCCTTTTGGGACACTTAACAGAGAAAAATTTAAGGGCATTCCAGTCCAAGTGTCTGTTGGCAAATGGAAAAGACGAGTGATCAGAATGGGACAAAATGAGGAGATACAGCATTCTCCAACACTCATTACATGGACCAGAAGTATGCCATTGGCAAAAAAAAAAAAAAAAAAGTGTGCAAAATTCTGGAAACAAAAAGGAGTGCAAATTGCCTCAGTATAGGAAACTCGTGATAACCTTTAATACACAGACAGGTATTATCTTTCACCATGAATGTACTGATAAAGTGATTTTCAAATTATTTGAGTTTAAAACATGAGTCCTCAAAATACATATTATACTAGTTAGCATTTGATAAGACAGCTTTTCAGAAAACATTCACTTTCGAGCTTTACATATCACTGACAATTGCTCATTTTACCTCATTTAAGCTGACTACTGAAAATCTCTTCCTATCTCAAGCAAGAACTCCATCTTGGGCTCCTCAAGAGACCCTACTGCATGAGCATCCCTGATGGAATTCTTTCTCACATGTTTCAAGGTCCCTGTCTTGTCCTGCCGTTTCTTTCCAGACTCCTAATTATTCGTCAGCATTTTCTGGAAAAATTTTTCTTGACTCTATATTCAATATCTAAATATATTTCTTTCTGCAATGGAGATATATGTGAAAAAATTTCAAATTCTGAATTTAGAAGGAAACAAGTGAAAATCATCTCTAATTGGATTAAGAAGATGTGACCTGACAGGAAGATGAGTGGCAGGTTAGATGTCACCAACAGAAAATATGCATAATAATACCGGTTTCTGGTTCTGCTTGTGACACTGAATGTGATAAGAGTGAATGAGAAAGTGAAATATGGGAAGTTTGTTGCAGATATGTTCATCTGTGCTCATTGGCATGATTCATTTTCTCATTCTATACTAAGGGTTATAGATTTTCTGATTTTTAATCATTCCTTAAATATAAACCATAGAAAAATATCAACAACATCAACTTATACTGAAATATTGCAGAATTAATTCTATTGATAATATGTGGGATGTGTTTAACATGATTGAAGAATAATATGGGAGGTGTTTATGAGATAAAGTTATTTGTCAAAATATATTAAATTACGTATTTATTTTTAAATATCCTGATTTAGCAAATAATAAATGAGTGATTAACACGGACCTAACACCATGTTAGATGTTCTGGAAAGAAGATGAGACAGACATAACCACTGCCCACAAAGACTTCTAACCCACTGTGTGTTGAAGGGTGAGAGCCAAGTATAAAGCTAGATGTCATCAAACTTGCAATGTGCATGTATTAGTCCATTCTCACATTGCTATAAAGAAATACCTGAGACTGGGTAATTAAGAACAGATGTTAAATTGGCCCACAGTTTCACAGGCTGTACAAGAAGCATGATGCTGGCTTTTGAGGAGGCCTCAGGAAACTTACAGTCATGGTGGAAGGGGAAGGGGAAGTAGGCATGTCAAAAACAAGAGAGAGACAGAAGTGGGGGAAGTGCTACATAGTTTTATATAACCAAATCTCCTGAGAACTCGATATTACAAGGACAGTACAAGATAGATGGTGTTAACCCATTCAAGAGAAACTGCTCCATGATCTAGTCACCTCCTACCAGGACTCACCTCCAACATTAGGGATTACAATTTGACATGATGTTTGGTAGGGTCATAGATCCAAATCACATCAGTTGATATAGTGCTGATCTGAACAAAATGTTACTGGAGCACAGTGACAGTAGGGAAAATAATTTTGCTGAGGCAATGAAGTAGATCTGCAAGTTTCTGCAGAGAGGGTAACAACTGAGCTAAGCTAAAGATTTACTCTCTGAGAGGAGACAGTGTGAGTATTGAATTGGAGAGATAAATGCGAATGAACTTTCTGAGATACACAATTCAAGCAGAATAATCTAGCAAAATTTTTCAACACCCTAAGTCCTTTGCATTTTTTAAACAAATGAATGTATAAGTACATAGATGACTAAATGAAACATAGACAGGAGGTGGTTGGGAGGAGAATGACTGTAGAGTGAAATAGACAGATACAACTGAACATCTGAAGGGCTCCACCTGCCATAATTGTAAAACTCATTCTAACCTCTAAAATCCATGAGTTATCTATGTGAAACTGCAAAAACAAACAAAAAACTAAAAAGCTGGAAACTGACCAAGTATACTTTACCAAAAATTGATTCAAAATAGATAACAAACCAAAATGTAAAACACAAATTACAGAACTTCTAGAAGAAAGCATTAGAGAACATATAAATAAGCTCGGGTTTGGTGAAAAAATTTAAAATACAATACCAAAAGCATGACACAGTAAGTAAAAAACTGATTAGCTTGACTTTATTAAAATGAAAAATACTTCTCTTTCAATGACCTTATTAAGAAAAACATCAAGCCACAGCCTGGGGAGGAAAATTAAAAAACAAATATCTGAAAAAACTTGTATCCAAAATATAAGAATATTTAAAACTCAAAATTAAGACAGCAAATAACCCTAATTAAAATAATACAGAATATCTGAACACATATCTCACTAAAGAGAATATAAAGATAAGTAAACAAAACAGTTTATATTCAGCATTCTTTGTCACTAGAGGAATTAAAATTTAAAAAACAATGTAATACCATTTATACTTGTAGAATGTTAAAAATTTTAAAAACCAAAAATGGACAGTGCCAATGTCTGATGAGGATGCAACCAACGAGTACTCACCCTCAGTCATTTCAGCCATTATCGGTGGGACTGCAAAACACCTCAGCCACTTTGGAATACAATTTAGCAGTTCATTATAAAACTAAACTAGTCTAGATAATATCAAAATTCTGAAAAGCCGATGAAGTTAAATTATTGGAACACACTGAAAAGGAACCACTGAAGTTAAATCATTAGAACACACTGAAAAGGAACTCATAACTGACCTTCTTACTCCAACCTTGAGATCATAGAGTGAATTTCACCTAGCTAATTCAAGCAGGGAGGGATTTATTACATAGATTGGGTGGAGAACAGAATCTTGGAAAGGCTAGAAAAACTGACTCTAGACTGAGCTTCCAGGAACAACTTTGGTGGAGGTGCTGGAGGGAAACCTAGAACCACAATACCTCGTTAACAGTCAGAAAACAGCTTCCACCAGCACTGAACCAAAAGTACACTGCTCCTGCCATTCCCAGGGACAGTGGAAAAAAGCCACATGCCTCACCTTTTCTGTGACATAATTTTGTCATGAATCAGTATCTCTGGGTGTATTTGAGCGGTATAACCTAAATCATATGATAACATATCAGCTCCCTAGTGGAAAGGGAAACTAGGAATAAAAGATTGTTTGTCTCTTTGTTTTTTCTTTGTTAGTTTGAAGGCATTCTGAGAAACGGGATATTCTCAGGAGGTAACATCAGTTACATTGTAAACAGAGTATTCAATAATTAAATGTAAACAGGCTATTCAAAAATACTTGAGTGAGCTAAAGTAACTAATATCCTTACTTAGCCACTAAATGTATGAGAATGAGAGTCATATCGGGGTAATAAAAACTCTAAAACTAGAGTTGGAGTAAAATGTCATTAATTTAAGGAGGGATAGATGGCAATTATTTGTCATTTTCAGTAGACTAGAAACCAGTCAGCAGGGAAGGCAGAAAAAGAGAAGGATTTAATGCACCCTATGTAAGGCAGTCTAAAATTGTTTTGCAACTGTGCCCAGTTTTTTTATTTTTATTTTTTAATTTTTTTTCAACGATGAGGGTTGCACTATGTTGCCCAGGCTTGTCTGTAACTCCTGGCTTCAAGTGATCCTTCCACCTGAGCCTTCCAAAGTTTTCATACTACAGATGTGAACTACAACACCCAGCCCCTAACATTTAACTGGGAAAAGACAAATCCTTTTCGAATTTGTACATTCACTTGTCTAAAAACTAAAGCTCAAGCTTATAAAATACATATTTAACACAATCATTTTAACATATGAACAAAATTTATTATGAGTATGTAATGTCCTAATAGAAGAGGAAAATCCATATTTTGATGTTTTTTAAATAAAAGCACAGAAATCATACTGGGCTGAATAGTCTGACTCTATTTTTTGACGTAATAATATGGCATAAATAAATCAATTTTGCTGCTGAAAACTAATCTGATACACTTTGATATACTCATTAGATAAAGTAAAGGTTAATAAACTTTAAAGAAGTCAGTGTGTAACTGTCATTAATGTTTACAGTTTCATGTGATTTCATTCTATTTTCAATTTTTTGAGTTCAGATAATAGAGCATTTTGGATTTATTAACCAATGTCAAGAGAAATTTCCCCTAGTAGAATTGCTGTTAGTCAGATATTTCAGGGGAATTGGTGTTTAGAAAAATGATTGGTTTTATTTCCAATAATAAATATCTGCTGGTACATTCATAATGTGAAGTTTTGCAATGCTGAAATCATTGTTTCCATTCAAGTCTCTAATATGACATAAAATATTTTAAACTTTTAATTAGAATTTCCTTTTTAGGTCAGGATAGCCCCTGAAAATTCACCACTTGACCACAATGATTGGCCTATGTAAAATATACACAATAAAGAACATATAAATGCAGTTAATATATAAAACCTATGCAATGTCAGAATATCCAACTAAAGTGACATCATAGAAATTTTCTAGAAAATGCCAACTATGACAAATTCCATTTTTAATGTTAGAAATAAAATTTTATTTTGGGGGCTAAAACTCACTATAAGGTAATGGTGGCTTTGGGGCCTCAAACTCATAAATCTGTGATAAATTAGATATGCCTCACTTACATTCCAGGGTTCTTGGAAAATCCTTATCCTTAGGGTGGTTACAGTAGGTTACAAAGACACACATATTTATTCTAAATTATATTATTTCCACGTGAATAATAACTTATAAGGCCCCAAGTAAACTATCTTAACTCTTTGATTCTCATGCTCAGGTATTTGGAACCTTAAGTTTACAGCAGCTAATCAGTTAGACAAATATTATGCTTTAAAATGAACAAAGCTACAATAACAAAAATAGAGTCAGAAGTTAGGTCTCAGTGCCAGCCAGCAACAGCGGATGCTAAGATGATTTTACTGAAATGTTACCCATTTTACTTGAAAGGCTCAGTGCTGCTAAAGAGAGCCATCACACCTCTTAAAACAGGGAATAATAGTGGTTTACTTTAGACTGAGAACACTATGGCTTTGTCAAGGGTACTGTTTTCCAAAAGAGAAGCTGGCTCCAGGCGGTCACCCTACTCTAACAATTGGGCTAATAAAATAAGTAATTAAATTACTTTTTGCTCTTCTGAATCACTAAAATACCAAAGTGAAGAGGATTTCCAGGAAAGGTGAGACCGTTTCTAATAAAAGTCTAATTTGAAGCTCTTATAATAAGGCCAAACCTGAAATATTTGTTGCTTAAACCTCTCCAGAATACTTCAGAAAAAAAAAAAATTTTTAATTATTTATCAAGAAAATAGCCACACATAACATAAGATTTAAACAAAATATATACTTTTCAATATTTGAATTCTGGAAGACGATAAATAAATATATTTGTATATTTGCTAAAACAAAATTTTAAAAATTCTATTCAAAAATTAGAGAAATTTTATAAGAAAATTTTGAGATTCTTAGTAAACAAAATAACAATTTACTACTTAACAAATGATCTTTTGAAGATCTTCAGTCATTTATAATTGATTATGAAATGTTACAATCTCATTCTGCAAATTATTTTGTGATATTTTTACTGAAAAGTTTTTTTTTGATGAAAAGTCATAAAATTAGAGATAGGAAAATTTACACTATTGGAATTACATTTAACATAAATTTTGAAACATATTCATTTTCTATTTCCAATTTTTACCCAAGGAATAAATGAACATGATAGAAATAAAATTGCACAGAGGAGTTTAATACGCTCCATATCTCTCAATCACAAGACCTCCTTCCCTGTAGAAACTACTTTCAACTCTTGGTATCGAATTTCTTTCGATAGTTCACTCCTTAATAACCACATACACTTTTATTTCTAATTTTATAATTTTAAAACTTATTTTTAAAGAAAAGAATTTAACTCACATAATCTTCTTTCCCTTCCCTAAATTAGCATTTTTACTTCCAGTTCTTACTATATCCACTGTACCTAATCTCTTTAATCTCTACATTCAATTATGAAAATTTAGCACCTCTCTCCTTGGACAGACATCATTTATTTTATTCCGTCACATTTTTAGCTGCACCTTTACATTTAAATTGCCATAATCTACAGATACTATTTACATTCTCTTCAGTAATTATACGTTTCCCAGTGCTGTTTTACCTAAAATATTGACCTCTCTCTATCTGCCCCCTAACTTCTCACTAAATGAGAAAGGACTTATTTAATAGGCAAATCTGACAGGAAAAACTAATATAGGAAGCACGTTTATTTTTTTTCTTTTTGGGCATCACCTATGCCCCTGAGAGTGCACATCTGTGCTAAGTTTAGCAGGATAAAATTGGAGAGAAGCCTGGTGGGCATCCAGCCTGGTCTGTAACTATTTAATTCTGAGGCGTACCAATAGCAAACCCTCTTGTGTAGCAGAACTAAGTCACCTTCTCAACACGAGCTTTATCAATATGAGATAACCCTTTAATTTCATCTGCATGATTCCTAACACTATATTTTTTACTGATTTTAAAATTTGTGCAATTTATTAGTGAATCTCAAACACTACATCAAGATCAACAAGAAAAAAGAGAAGGCAGGTCATCCTGTGGCTGGAAAGATTTTCTTCCTGAACACACCTCTGCTACACTTTGTGGTAGGCTTGATGCATAAAGTCTACGTGGATTTGAAGGAGGAAGCAGCACACTTGCAATGATGTATTGTCTGCGGTTAGTGGAGACCATGTGGGTTTTGTTTTTGATCAATTCCAGGGGCTTAGGGTGTGATCTTTGGCTGGTTTTTGCAATTGTGTGGTGAGTTTTTAACAGGGACTGTCCAAGTAGGTAGCTTTAGACTTTAAGTCTGGCTAAGAAGCTATGTAGCATCTTTATTTTGGTGAACCCCTGCAGTTTATAGAGGTTTTGGAAGCATGTATGCAGATGTTTTTAAACTGGCAAGGCTGCAGATTCCAGCCTTAGCAAATTCAGCTTGTAAGAGTGATGGAAAACTTAGTAAGCAGACAAACATTTCATTTAGGTGAAACATTTTTGAGATTAGAATCTGCAGGACACAGAAAGGTGAAGTTTTTTCTTCTGTTGTTTTCCTCTGTTAGATCTGCATAGGACTTTAGGACTTAGGTGGCAAAGGATACGATACAGAGCCCTGGCGAGCTGCTAGCTTTAAATAATAATTTGTGCTGAATATAGACAGGCAATATTTAAACATCTGCCCAAATTTTGTTTCTTTTCTATGTTGTTCCCTCAAGGAACTTCAGATCAAGGAAGGAAAGGGTGGAGAGGTTAGGTGTAAATTTATATAACTTACTTGCTAGATCTTTAGAGCCGCACTACACACATGCACACATGTATGCACACACACACAGGCACATATACATGCACATACAGCATTAAAACAGCTCCATAAATATAAGAACTGGGGATTATATTTCAGAGAATAAAATTGTCATATCTATTATACATAGAAAGATCATGATGGCCTTGAGCATTTAAAGGATGTTTGCCAGTAGTTGAGTGAAGAAAGAGTGGATAAGGACAGAGGGGACACACAGAGGAACTTCTGGTTAAAGTAACAGTACTGTGGTAGTGAACTCATGATTTAACCTATTTGTCAAAACCCATAGAACTGTACATTACAAAGAGTAAACTTTAATGTATGTAAACCTTTAAAAGATCAGCCAGGATGTTGGGGATTTTAGGATGAAATGCAGGCTATGACAAATCAATTTAGTTATATCATGAATATGAGGCAAAATTCTGCTGAAGGAAGTGAGAAGCAAAAAGAAGCTGACCTTAGTTTATTTGGAAAGCAATCTCTTTTACAGCAAAGTATAAGACTAGAGACGAAAGGAAACATACATCAATGCTATACTTCATAAATTTGCTTCCCTTAGGTCCAGAATTATAGTTCTGAAACTGATTTACATGTATAATAGGGTTGACCAAATGAGAAAATAGATATTGGATAGTGGAAACTGTGTTTCTCACTGTTAAAGAGGGAATTTAAAGATATACAAGAAAAAAGGCTAGAGTGGCCCCTGTGGAATTGAATTGGAGTCAGAGACATTAGTATGAATGCATAGTTAGCTCTGTGTGTGTGTGTGTGTGTGTGTGTGTGTGTGTGTGTGTGTGCACGCACACACATAGGCTACACCTCTTGTGTTGGCTGTGCATAGGAACTTCATTTCTAAAAGAAGAGAAGTTAACTTCACAGTGGAATAAGTTCATAAGGACTGCTCTAAACAAGTAATCACAGTTAACATGTTCAGCGTCATTATGAGTAAAAACATCAATCTCAAATTGAGAGACTGTCTACAAAATATACGACAAAACTTCTCAAAACTGCCAAACTCATGAAAAACAAGGAAAGATGGAGAAACTTCCACAGACCAGAGGAGAATAGAGAGACATGACAATGAAAAGCAATGTGATTCTCTGAATGAAATCCTGGAAGGAAAATAGGACTTAATGGAATAAGTAGTGAAACTCAAAGTCTGGGGCTTAGTTAATAGTAATGTTCCACTGTGGCTTTCTCAGCTTTGACAAATGTACCACAGTAATGTAAAATGATAACAAGAGTAAACCAGGTGGGGAGTACATGGGAAGTTTCAATATTGTGTTTCCAACCCTTCTGTAAATCTAAACTTACTCCAATAAAATGTTTATGAAAAATAGATGATGACATATAGAGGAGTTTTTGGCAGAAGTTTTCATCTTAACTAGGCTTCCAAAACCAATAAATATAGTTTCAGGTGAAGATTTAAGAGTGATTCTCCTGGTTGAGGGGAAAATGTGAAGGCAAATTCTTTCTTAGGAGGCAGCATTTATTGACCTAAGAAATTATATAGCAAGAGGCAGTGGAAACAGCACTGTGTACCAAAAACATTTGCTCTTGAGAAATTGTTACTAGTTGACTCCCCGGCAAATACAGCACTACAGCGTGAGAAAATTTGAGGCTTACAGTATAAATGAAAAGTTAGAGGTTTGACAAAACTCTAGGAAAAAAAAAGAGAGGAAGGAAAATCCTAAAGTTTTTCACCATTGCAAATATTTAAGCTTTGCAAGGAGGCAGCAAATTCTCAATTGCCTCTAATAAAATGTCACCTTACACATTCCTGTATCTGGAGGTTTTATCTCCAGATACAAGAAATCCACAGGGTCAATGTGAACCTCTCATGTGGAGATACATCACTATGTAAGGTCAAGATCATGAAATCTGAAGCACTGGCCCACTCCGAAAGGCATCTTGGTGATGATAAATTGAATATTCTTCCAAATACCCTCTCTCTTTCCATAAATGAGAGTTTTGCTACAGTGTTTGACACTAATTCTAAACACTGAACTTATAGTTTTACCTGATATAACTACTTTAGGACCGAGGCACTTGCTTATCTCTATTTTAGGCTAAACTGCAGTAGCTAATTGTGTCCTAGTAACTCTGATTTTTATTTTTTTAATGAAAAATAAAGTATTTGATGTTTATTTTTTGTTAGTTTTTCCTAGAAATAGAAGACTACCTGTGTTCTCTGAAGTGTTAGGGGGCTTATTAAGTACGTTAACCTAAACATATTATTTTTAGATTACAAGATAGCTTCTGGACATTAAGAATCTGAGTCTCCAAATTCCATGATGGAGAGGGCTATACAGCAAGCAGTATCCAACTTCCAAGGGTACTAGTTCATCCCAAATACTTGGTTGAGTTTATCTGGGGAAAGGTCTGGCTGTTTGCTATCTGGGAGTCAAGTGCTAAGCTGCCAGCAACATCCTGTTCTGCATGTCCCATCACGAGTTGGGTTCTCTGGAAATAAGAAAAAGCTTGTGTGCAGTTAATGCAGGGTGTTTACTAAGAAATATTCTTGGGATCAATACCAGTGGAAGAGAAGACAAGAACAAAGGACTGGACAGAGAGAAATGCAACTCCAGCGGCAACACCACAAGAGCTTGAGATTGTAAATGGCCCATCAGATTTGCCTTGCATTGGATCAACATAGCTCGCCTTTCATACCTCTGCCTCAATCACCAGATGGTGGGCCTACGTGGGGAGAGTGTGACCATGAGCCAAGCAGCTCTCTGCAACCCTGAAGGAGCTGACAGCTGACGGTTGTCAACTGACACACTCCCATAAGCCAAGGCAAGAGGCTTCCTTAAAGGACTGAGTTGAATTTCAAGTAACATTTTTGAACAAAATTTGTTTAATCAGGACTTAGCATAGAACTTGGCACATGCAAATTATCAATCAGTATTCATCTTTTTGATGTAAGAAACTAAAGGAATCTGGGTAATGCATTACTGCATTTAGTACACACACCAGCCCTCCAACCCTATCTTCTAGAAATACCCTTTATGAATAGATTCCTGTGTTCAATTACCGATATTTTGTATGCATCTAAAGTTCATAAGAATGTATATGTCTTATTCAATTAGTCCCTATGATTTATTTAACCAGTAATCTTTTTTATCAGACACTTGGGTAATGGTTGTGTTTGGTTTGTCATTATAAACATGCCATCATTCACCAATATACTAGGATCTTATTTTACACTCCCCACAGTGCCTAGTACATTGCTATGCCTTGCACTAAAATTAAGTAAATATTTGGAAATGGTACAGTGTAGCAGATTTAACATGCTTATAAATTTAGAGGAAAAAATTTAGATTGCAAGTCCTAATTTGGTCAATTACCAACCCTTTTTTTTTTTTTGCATACTTTTCTTCTCCGGAAGGAAAAAAAGTACAGCAAAAAAATGCCTGTATGTAAATACATATATATATACATATATATATATATATGCATATGTGTGTGTGTGTGTATGTGTGTGTGTGTATGAAAAACAGGTACAGAAAAAAAGTACAGCAAAAAATGCATAGATATTTAGATAGATAGATAGATAGGTAGATTTAAACCTTTTATTCCAAAATTCACTGAGCTCCAAATATATGCCAGGCACTTCTCAAGGTGCTGGTGATAGAGCAATGAATAAAACTAATCTTTTTACTGATACAGCTTAAATTCTGGTGAGGGAGACAGGAAATAAAGTAATAAATTTGTAAAATACACAGTATGTTCAACAGGTTAGATAGAGATAAATGTTAAGAAGAAAACAAGCAGGAAAGGTGGTTCACGGTGTCAGTGCATGTAGTTTTTGATAGAGAAGCCAAAGACAGCCTTACCACCTTTAAGACTGAGTAAAATTATTGAGCAGAATTTAATTGTTCAATCAGAGCTTAGCATAGAACTTAGCATGGAGTAAATTCTCAATAAATATTCATCTTTTTAAATGTAATAAACTAAAGAAAGAAGACTATTTCAACAATAGCAATAAGGTATTATATAATGACTATATGTGGCAGTGGTTACTGTTTGTGGTAATTACTTTATATGGAAGAAACTATTTCAAATAGGTGCAAATTTTATTATATATGGATAATTGAAGCAATAGGAATAAATATTATCACTTCCTCAAAGATGTTATAAACATAAAATATAGTTTCAAATTACATATTTTATTATAATTTGCTTTTATTTATTTTATTGCACTTTAGGTTCTGGGGTACATGTGCAGATCGTGCAGGATTGTTGCATAGGTACATACATGGCAAGGTGGTTTGCTGCCTTCATCCCCCCATCATTTATATCTGGTATTTCTCCCCTCATTATCCCTCCCCACCCTCCCCATCCCTACTGTCCCTCCCCTAGCCCCCGCTACTGACCAGAGTGTGTGATGCCCCCCTCCCTGTGTCCATGTGTTCTAATTGTTCAACACCCACCTATGAGTGATAACATACGGTGTATGGTTTTCTGTTCTTGTGTCAGTTTGCTGAGAATGATGGTTTTCAGATTCACCCATGTCCCTATGAAGGACATGAACCCTTCGTTTTTTATGGCTGCATAGTATTCCATGATGTATATGTGTCACATTTTCTTTATCCTGTCTATCGATGATGGACATTTGTTGTTTCCAGTTCTTTGCTATTGTAAACAGTGCCACAATAAACATACGTGTGAATGTGTCTTTATAATAGAACAATTTATTACTCTTTGGGTATATACCCAGTAATGGGATTGCTGAGTCAAATAGAATTTCTATTTCTAGATCCTTGAGAAATCGCCACACTGTCTTCCACAATGGTTGCACTAATTTGCACACCCACCAACAGTGTAAAAATGTTCCTATTTCTCCACATCCTCTCCAGCATCTGTTGTCTCCAGATTTTTTAATGATTGCCATTCTACCTGGTATGAGATGGTATCTCTATGTGGTTTTGATTTGCATTTCTCTAATGACCAGTGATGATGAGCATTTTTTCATATGTTTGTTGGCGTCATTGATGTTTTCTTTTGTAAAGTGTCTGTTCATATCCTTTGCCCACTTTCAAATGCGTTTGTTTGTTTCTTATAAATCTGTTTAGCTATAATTTGCTTTTAAATTACATTAGATATTTATATAATTTTCTTTGTTGGATTATGCATTTCTCATTTAGCAATATACTTTTCTGATTGAGACTATGGGGGAGTTACTCATTCTATCCTACACAACTACAATCTAGATTTTACATTATTGTCTTTTTCTCAAGTTGAGTACACTAATAATGGCTATCACTCATATAGAACTTGCTACTTTCTAATTACGACTCTATGTCCTCTTACATGTTATTTTCTAAAGTATTCCTTATACAATAACAATGTCAAGATATACGTATATAATTACCCAATTCTACACATATAGAAATTAGGCACAAAGTGGTTTAGTACAGAAACAGTAAGTGTCAGCTAGTCTGTTCCAAGACGCTGTGATCTTAGCTATTACATTAATTTGCCCCTTTTCAAAAACAAAATCCTAGACAATTCCCAATCTCAAGAAATTAATATACAGTTTACACAGGTATTATACTACTTTCACATCAAATATTACTTTCTTTTTCCTTAGAAAATGTGGCATTACCACAATTATTATATACCATAAAAACACAACAAAAACTTCTTTCAAGTATTCTTGTCTTGAGAAGGTGGTATACGCATACCCCACCTTGTTTTTCTTATTGAATGCAACTACAAATCCCAGGTAGAATGCTTGAAATAGGGATTTGAGAATTCCGAAAAGTAAATGGTAGCAGCAGAAAGGGAGATGGAAAAGAGCATTTTATGTCACCTTGAAAGGGAAGTGAGTTTTACCTCCCCTTCCCCCTCACCAATGGCAGATGAAATCTAAAAGTTTGTACTGAGTATAGATAAAAAGGGCTGCGAGAAATTTCTCTATTTATGGACAAAGCAGCAGGAAAGACGTTTTCCGTGAGTCAGGGAATGTGAAGAAAGTCTCCTGCTGCATTTTTCTTCCTCTTTCTTTTTAGCTTAATAGGGGTCAATAGCATGGTAGCAGTGATAGCAAAGTCATGACAGTAAAAGCAGGTAGTTACCTAAAACTCTGAAGAGGAGTGGACAAGTCTTCTTGACTGGAGGAATTATGGTTCACCAAGCTCTTTGGGATGCCAAGGCAAGTAGATACCTTGAGCCCAAAATGTCAAGACCAGCCTAGGCAACATGGAGAAGCCTTGTCTCCACACAAATGACACAAAATTAGCTGAAACTGGTGGTGCCTGTAGTCACAGCTATTCAGGAGGCTCAGGTGGGAGGACTGATGGAACCCAGAAAGGTCAATGCTGGGCTCCAGCCTGGGAGACACAGTGAGACCCTGTCTCAGAGCAAAACAAAAGAAAAAAAAAAGAGCGTAAGGCAAATTTCTATTGCTTTTTTTTTTGTTCTTACCCTGTCCTTACACTACAGGAACCACTCCCCTCTACGCCCCACCCCAAAGAAAGGAAGTGCACATCAGAGCAAATAAACAAGGAAACTCAAATATAAACTAAAATGAAATACTAAAAAATATTTAGGTGATGCAACAAAGATTGGAAAGGAAAAATATAAAAACTAAAAATAAAAGAAAATGTAGCAAATCAAAGAAAAAAACAAATAATAAAATGTTGCGAGTAAATGAAACACATCAAAAATTACTATAAGTGTAAGTGGTCTAAATATGCCAATTAAAAGGTAGAAAATATTGATTGGATTAATGAAAAAAACTTCAGTTATATACTGTCTAAAATAATTCAGCTGAGTGTGGTGGCTCACGCCTCTAACCCCAGCACCTTGGGAGGCCAAGGCAGGTGGATCACCTGAGGTCAGGAGTTCGAGACCTGCCTGGACAACATGGCAAAACCCCATCTCTACTGAAAATGCAAAAATTCTCCAGGTATGGTGGCTCATGCCTGTAATCTCAGTTACTCGGGAGGCTGAGGCAGGAGAATTGCTTGAACCCAGGAGGCAAAGGTTACAGTGAGTCAAGATTGCACTGCTGTGCTCTACCCTGGGTGACAGAGAAAGACTCGGTCTCAAAAAAAAAATATATAATATATATATGTTTTGTTGGGATATAGGGATATTTAAAGTAAAAACACAGAAGCAATATATCT
This sequence comes from Plecturocebus donacophilus, assembly GCA_004027715.1. Classification (NCBI taxonomy): domain Eukaryota; kingdom Metazoa; phylum Chordata; class Mammalia; order Primates; family Pitheciidae; genus Plecturocebus; species Plecturocebus donacophilus. Next base: position 87,367 of record PVKP010001391.1, on the reverse strand, counting down.
GCAAATACTAATTAAAAGAATGCTAGAATGGCTCCAATGCTATCAAAGTAGAATTTAGAGAAAAGAAAATGGCAATGAGTATGGGGAAATGCTATGTATTAATAAAACAGTCATTTCTCCAACAATACATAACAATGTAAATATGCATACACTTAGCTTCAAAATAGATGAAGCAAAATAGATACAACTAAAAAGAGATATGGCAGAAAAGTCACAATTAAAGCTGGAGACTTCAAAACCCGTTATCTTAGTAATCAGCAAAACAAGTAGCAAAAAAGCAGCAAATCATAGAATAACTGAACAAAACAATGCCATCGATTGATTGGATCAAATGGCATTTGTAAAGACTCCAACCACATTTTTTTCAAGTGCTTATGCAACATATAGCAAGATAGACCATATCTTAGATCATAAAACAAATTTTAAGAAACTTAAATAAAATTTACACCACAAAGGAATTAAAGCACAAATCAATAACAGAAAGATAACTAGAATTTGGAAATTAAATGTACTTTTAAATAAACTGTGAGTCAATATAAAAGTCCCAAAGGATATTTATTTTGCACTGAGATAAAAAGAAAATATAACAACTAAAATTTTGTGGGATGCAGTTAAAGCATTGCTTAGTGAGAAAATTATAGTATTAAGCATATCATATACTTCCATTAGAAAAGTCAAAAATCAACAATCCAAGTTTCTACCTTAAACTATCAGGAAAATAAATGTAAAATATACATAAAGAAGAAGAGGCTAATAAAGAACAGAAATCAGTTAAACTGAAAAATAGGAAAAAATAGAAAAAAAGTTAATAAAACCAAAGGTGATTCTTTTGAAAGGGTCAATAAAATTCATAAACTTTTAGTTAGATTTACTAATAAAAAAAATAGATGAGAAACCAATTACCAATATGAGGGTTGAAGGAGGGGTTATCACTGTAGTCAATATTACTATTAAATGGATAACAATTAAATAGCATAGCCAGGCCTAACATATAAATTTGACAACTTACATAAAGAATAGAATGATCCCTCCAAAGTAGCAAATTGTCAACATTCATGTAAAAGAAATAACCTGAATTGTCATTGAATTTTTAATAAAATTTAATTTGCAGTTAGAAATGTTATGACCATGAAATCTCTAAAAATAGATTAATTGACTGATTAATTGTGCCAAACATCTAAAGAAGAAATAACACTAATTCTATGCAATCCATTTCAAACATGGAAGAGGTTATAGTTTCCAATTAACTCGATGGCAAAAGGGGACATAGAGTTTAAAAGAAAAAAAAATAACTAAAGAAAAACATCTTGTATGAACAAATATAAAGATCCTCAACAAAATATTTAAAAAGTTTCAGTATGAATTCAATTTACAATGTATTTCACACTGAACTCATTATATACACTGAGATTTCAATATTTAGGGCTTATAATATTAAGTTGAGAAACCAGTTGTTCTATCTTCTGCAAATATCTCTGATCTTGTGCAAATTACTTACCTCTCCCTGACTCAGGTTCTTCACCTATAAAATAGGAATTACAAGAGTATCTATCTCTTCGGGTAGTCATTGGGCATTAAATGAGTGAAAATATAGAAATCTATTAGAGCAGTACGTAGCATATTCAGCATTCTAGTAAGTTATTATAAATTATTATTATTACTATAAAACTTTGTTTTGTTCAGTATTTATAAGATTCATTCACCATATCAGAAAATCACATCATTCACAACGATATTGATAATAATGGTTTAATTACAATACATATTATGCATATTAATTGATATTTGTTTGCAGCCACATTCATGGTAAATTAACCTGCCTTTAATATATCAAATATAAAATTATATATATTACAATGGTAATATCTATATATAATTTTTACAAATTATGCCTCAGTAAATTTTAAAGAAATGCTGAATATAAAGAATATGGATCTATCATCTTCAAGATGAATATTTACAAATTGTGTTCATCAATTTAATCACAAGTGATTTACCAGTATGCCTATTCTGATAGCACATTTCTCTCTAATGAACGATGGAATCACAATGATTAATGGAAAATCTTATAAAGCAAGAGCTCATAAAACAGGCACAGACGTAAGTTTTAAAGGGAAGTTTAAAAACCGTAATTGTCACAGCAGTGTTTTGTTAAAAATAAAAAACCTAAATGGTAGAATAGAGTTTTAATTACTTTCAGAACAGTACCAATATCACAAAACATGAAAGACCATGTAATCTTACAAAAATAATTAATCCTAGCAGCTGTCCATTAATGAAAAGAAATTCAAATAAAATAATTTCTTCTATTTCATTCATAAGTGATACTGTTTTGAGGAAAGTTGATAAGGGAAATATTTGAAAATTAGCTATGTAACAATGAATGGCAGGCAAGCAAATCTTAAATTCAAATGGGAAAAACATCCTGGGTAATCATAATGCATTCCTGTTTGCATAAAATTACTGAAAATAGATATAAAATGTCTGCCTATATTTAAACATCTAAAAATAATTTTGTTGAAAAAATTATTTTTCAATGTCATTGCTGTATAATAAATGAAGCATGAACAATTGAAATAGTTCAGCAAAATGAGCATACAGCAATAATTCAGAAGGAGTATCAGATGTTTTATCATTTCATCAATGCATAGTATTTTCATCAAAAATACTTAGTCACCAAGAACCTACTAACAGACCACATACATCCGTTTCTTTGTCATTAGCATTATTAGTAAATTTGAGTAACCACTTTTTATTTTTTATATTCCAATATGACACTGTATTTTATTTTTATCTCTTAGTTCACTTAGTAGTTTTTTTTTTTTTAATAATTTTCATCTTAGAATTGTCAAGGAGTATTGCAAATATTTATTATAAAAAATGATTTAGGCTAACAGGATTGAGAACTGTTATACTATGATCTTGCCAAAGAGAATATTCATATAATTTAAAAATATTTCCAAACTATATCAGCTTTTTAAATCTCACTATTAGAAAAATTATTTCTTTGATTATTAATGTGATTTAAGTTTTTGCATATATATTAGCCTTTTGTGATTTTTTTCTCTGTTTTCTTCTGTAGATATCACCAATTCTTTGATCAGTAAATTTGAGTTTTATTTAAATCTATTTATTAAGTACTTTGTATATTACATATGTTAAGCCTTCAATTTCATTATGGCAGATATTCATCTTTACATATCACAGGTATTTTAATGTCATTTGGGACTTCGTTGTATAAATAGTTATCAATATATCACACAAATTCTTTGTTAATCATTTTGTGATGTTAATTCTTAGGAATTCCTCTCCTATGTTTATAAATATTTCAATATTTTTCTAGTTGTATTTATAATTTTACTTAATGAATTAAACTTGATTTATCTTCTGGAGTTCATTTTACTGAAAAATATAAGGTGTGTTCTAGCTTGACTCATTTTATTACCTAGTTTATCAGTAGTCCTATTTGCTCAACTATGGCTATTACGCTCTAAATCATTATGCGCAGGGTTTGCCTCTATATTTATTTCTTCCAGTGATTTTTTTTCCTGGTAATTTGGTGAATTGATTATTGTGCCTTATGATAACTAGTTAGTATCTGAAAGCTCATGACTCTTTCATCATTATTCCTTCTTCAAAATCACTATGATTTATTTCATCATTTCATTTTGATATGCTACTTTGGAGTAATTATAATAAATTTATAAAAACAGCTTAGGGATTTTCTAAGGTTGCATTAAACGTCTATATTAATGTAAGATACACACACGCAATAGTCAGCCTTTCTAGTAATTGTTGTCACTGTCCATGACAAGCACAAATTGTGAACATTTATTGATACAATAGATATGTGCATAAGTGAAAACATTAAAAGTATATTGATTCATTTTAACCATCGGATGGATATATAAAAATACTACCAGTTTGGCAATACACAGATAAGTGATTTGGCTCTTGAAAATGTTAAGATGTTTATTATTAAATCAGTAAAAACTAATTTTGTATAGAAGATTTTTTTTTTCTTTTTTTTTTTTGAGACAGAGTCTTGCTCTGTCGCCAGGCGCCAGGCTGGAGAGCAGTGGCACGATCTCGGCTCACTGCAATCTCCAACTCCCGGGTTCAAGCAATTCTCCTGCCTCAACCTCCCGGGTGGCTGGGACTACAGGCGCGTGCCACCACGCCCAGCTGATTTTTTTGTATTTTTAGTAGAGGCGGGGTTTCACCATGTTGGCCAGGATGGTCTCGATCTCTTGACCTAGTGATCTGCCCGCCTCGCCTCCCAAGGTGCTGGGATTACAGGCTTGAGCCACAGTGCCCGGCCGTATTTTTGGAAGTTTTACATAAATTTTGTTTGACTAAGAAGAGTTAATCCTAAATAGAAAAGCATAAATAGAAGCTTGACAGGGAACAGAACAAAAGCAAAATGCTTAAATGATCAATCTAAAGATTCAGAATATACTATTGGGAACTAAATGTGTGGCTTTCATACATGGTAGACACATGGATCTTCCCCCTAAAGGGAAAGATAATTGTCAGGTCAAATGCGTTCTCTCAGCGGCTGGCATAGTTATTGCCTAATGGAAACGTGGAGCCGCTCTGTTCCGTGTCCTCTGCTTCTCAGCCTTGGTGACTTCTCTGGATAACAGGGTGACCGATGAAAAAGTAACAAGGGAACAAGCGGTTCCAGCATAATTATTATATCGTTCCTTAGATTGTCAAAGCCTCCTTTCCAGATATCAGTCTGCTGGTTTAATAAAAGAGGTAAAGAATCAAGACCCTTTATTACCCCTACTTGAGAGCCCTCAGGGAAGGGAGAAAATTCCTCAGCTTAGTGCACAGAGATTTTTCTGTAATGAGCAGCAGCTTTGTCCATGAAGCGAAGGTTAGTCCTCTTGTATCTAATGTGTCACTTTTCTTCACAGACACCCACTAAAAGCCCCAAGGCAACATTTTAAAGCAGGAAAGTGCTCCAGCAATGGTTAGTGAAACTACGATTTTCCCCACGGGAAATACCCTTCTGAACTAGAAAACAGACAAACTAGTCCATTAACCCACCTTCGAGAGGGGTGTGCTTTTGTGGCTTCATATAAATAGTCATGCAGAGTTGGAAAAGGAATAAAAAGTCTCAGCTTTAAATACTAAAATGTATCCATTTGGCAATCAGCTTAATAAATGCTTAGTAACTTAAAAGGCTGTACACAAATTCATATAGCCCAGAGAAATTGGTGTAAAACCCAAGAAGCAAAGATAGGTAAGTTATTTACCTCTTCCTATGGCTCCTCCGCATTCATTAAAGGCATACATACAGATTAACCAAAGCCCCTTGCCCTGTGGCATGTTTGGGGGCGAATGTAAACTGTATTTTGTTTTGTTTTTTTTTTTTAATTTCATGATAATTGCATTGGAACCTTGACCTCTATTTTCTTGTGATGAGAAAAAATCTGTTATTTGAAGAAATAATTTTACTGCAGCAAGTTTCAGGCACAAAGTGACTCAATTCACATACGTCAGTATGAAGACAGCTTGCTTGGGAAAAGGGTCCTTTAGCTGCAAAATGTGAGGGTTTCTTCACGGTCCTTATTCTTAATATGTTTTCTAAAAGACACACACACACACACACACACACACACACACACAAACAAATATACAGGAAACTGATTTTTCTGCATACTAAATGAAGTAGAACTTGCCTTTTATGGACTTACTCTAGAATAGCGTGTCCATTTAAAAAGAGGGGTTGTGTAAAAATTGTGAAAAAAAGAATGGTTTCTCAAGAAGCCTGCATCTGGGATGCTGACCACCAAGATGGCTTTAAGGTTGCCCACAGTATAACCAAACTTTAGACAGGCTTCTTCCTGACTACAGACCTCTGACCTCTATTTTCTTAGAGCCTTTACTTTAGAAAACTTGCCATTGTAAATGTGTTCTATGTTTCTGTGAGACATAAATCTTGTCCTTGCCTATTGCCAGTGTTACAACTAGGAATGTCTTTCCCATGAACCTGGGAACCATCTCGTTGAAATGTAATCACGAAGAAAGACAATACCTATGTCTCCATCTCTGTGGGAGGTAAGAGCCTAACTTCTATAAACAGAAATTAGCCGATTAGAAACCACAGATGGCCCAGTCACATTGGTCTGTGTGTCTGTTTTTATACCAGTGCCATGCTGTTTTGGTTACTGCAGCCTTATAGAAGAGTTTGAAGTCAGGTAATGTGATGTCTCTGCTACAGGAAAGGGTCACAATCCAGACCCTAAGAAAGCCTTCTTGGATCTCATGCAAGAAGAAATTCAGGGTAAGTGCACAGAGTAAAGTGAAAGCAAGTTTATTAAGAATGTAAAAGAATAAAAGAATGACTACTCCACAGACAGAGCAGCCCCAAGGGTTGCTGGTTGCTCACTTTTAAGGTTATTTCTTGATAATATGCTAAATAAGGGGTGGATTATTTATGATTCCCCTTTTTAGACCACATAGGGTAACTTCCTGATGTTGCCATGACATTTGTAAGCTGTCATGGCACTGTTTGGTGTGTAGCAGTGAGGGCGACCAGAGGTCACTCTTGCCACCTTCTTGGTTTTGGTAGGATTTTGCCAGCTTCTTTATGGCAATCTGTTTCATCAGCAAGGTCTTTATGACCTGTATATTGTGCCGACCTCCTATCTCATCCTGCGACTTAGAATGCTTTAACTGTCTGGAAATGCAGCCCAGTCAAATGAGGTCTCAGCCTCATTTTACCTAGCTCCTATTTAAGTTGGAGTTGCTCTGGTTCACATGCCTCTGACACTCCAGCTTTGTTCTTTTTACTTAGACAGTTGAATGCTGGTTTCCGGTGACTGAAGGTGGAAGAGTTTTTCAAAGCTAGGGTAAGCTAGGGGAAAAATACTGGAGGACTTTAGAAGGGAGGTTGGTCTACATGATTTTGAGTAGATTTTTAAGTGTGGCATAAAATAAGGGCAAACTTTCACTCTTTTGCATGTGAATATTCAGTTTTCCCAAAACCATTAGTTGAAGAAACTGTCTTTTCCCTATTATGTATTCTTGGCAGTTTTGTTGAAGATCAACTGACCATACATGTGTGGGTTTATTCCCAGGCTCTCTATTCTGTTTCATTGGTCTATATGTCTGGCTTTATGCTAATATCAGATGTTTTAATTACTGTAGCTTTGTAATAAATCCAGAAGTCAAGAAGTGTTATGCCTTCAGGTTCTTTCCTTCTCAAGATTACTTTAGCTATTCAGGACCTTGGAGAGGCAGAAATGGGAATTTGTTTCTCCATGTAAATTTCAGTTATTTAAGATGAATAAGTTCTAGAGATTTACTGTAAAATATAGCACAGGTGTTGTCATGTGGCTAATAAAGATACACTCGAGACTGGGTAATGCACAAAGGAAAGAGGTTTAATGGACTCACAGTTCTACATGGCTGGGGAAGCGTCCCAATCACAGGAGAAAGCAAATGAAAAGCAAAGTCACATCTTACATGGTGGCAGGCAAGAGAGCTTATGCAGGGAAACTCCCATTTATAAAACCATCAAATCACATGAGACTAATTCACTACCAGGAGGACAGTATGGGGTAACTTCCCCCATGGTTCAACTATTTCCAACTGGCCCTATCATTGACACTTGGGACTAGCGCAATTTAAGGTGAGATTTAGATGGGGACACAACCAAAGCACATCAGATGCCAAGAGTTAATAATATGGTGTGGTACACTTACAGTTTTGCTAAGAGGTTAGATCTCCTATTGTTTTTACCTTTCAAAAAAAAAGACGCACATACAAAGGAACACAGGGAGGTGATGAATATGTTTGTTATGGTGTGTGCATATGTGCAAACTCATTACACTGTATATATTAAACATGTGCAGGTTATTTTAGTATATCAATTATACCTCAATAAAGTTGTTCACACACACACACACACACACACACACTTCTCCTACCTTCTGTTTCCCTATTGAGTTCCGCTCCCCTATTCAATAATATTGCCTATTTAGCTACACCCAAAGCAAGTTTTTCTTTGACACTGAGAAGAAAGTAAATTAATGAGGAATTTCCAGTAGTCGTAAAACCCGAACAAAAATGTGCAACAGTGAATTGGAAATGGTTTGTGTGTTGTCCTGCAGTGGGCGACCTCCCCAAAAATTGCAATAATTGCTGCTACCTACAACTGCCCTTTTAAGTGGTTCTTTGGAAGACAGAACAAGTGGAACAGTGTTCAACAGGGATGGTCTTTATAGAAGGAGGTCTGATGTTGTGGGAGGAAGAGTGAACATATTTCCTGACTCTGGAGAATATGCACCTTAATCTGATTATTCACAGAATTCTTGGTAAGGGCAGCCTAAATGTATGAAATTGGAGATGAATTTTCTAGAAAAGGTGGAGGAAGAAAGGAGATGGTAAATCAAGAAAATTAGAGGATTTAAAGACACTCTGTAAACAAACATGAGACTGAACGTTACATGCACAGAATTTCCGCCTCATCAACTTTCAGTCTTAGTCGTGTTATTGTTATGGAGGATTCTTTGCCTCTAATAAACTCTACAAAATACTTATCGTGAGCTATATGTTAATAGGAAAGATTTCTTTTTACAGTTACCTGGTACTACAACTATCTCTATTTTAGCCTCCTGTGCTAGTGTTCCAAAGTCTGCATTGGTAGATGGGGCATTTTTATGTTACTTACTTTGGGATAGAGAAATTAATTTCTGGGTTAGGATCTGAGCTAAAAGTGGGTTACCCTCTTGAGCTAAAATCAGGACACCACAGTTCTTCCAGAGAAGCATTATTAAACATTTACAATTTCTATTGCAGCTCAAGCAGCTCATGTTATGGGTTTTCACTGTCTATTTTACAACTTTTGTAAAATTACTAGTAATAACTCTGTGGAAAATTTAAGAAGCAAATCCAAAAACTAGGCAGACATTAAAAATTTTATTGTGAAAAAGAGACTACTCCACTACAAGGAAAGAAAACGGTGAGAAGATTGATTTATTATTTCTCTAATATTTCAACAGAATATATGACTTTCAATTCCAAATTTGCACTGAGTGATAATATGCCAGTCTAGAAAGTAAAATAATTGATCTGGATGATATTCACACTCCCTTCTAAGTCTACATTTCTTTCCTCAATATCTGTTTGGCTGATCTGTTTTCTTCTCTTTCATTCTTTCCTTACTTCCTTTCTCCTTTCCTTCATTCTCCCTTCTTTCCTTGTCCCTTCCTCCTTTTTTATATTATTTATTTATTTCCTTTTACTTAAGTAGTTCATCTTGGAGACAAAGCAGTGCAAGAGGCTGGCCACACTTTCCTGCTACTGCAGGTCTTAGGGTTAGAACTACGAATGGCAACGTGCAGATGTCAATCGGGGGGTTTAACACTCAAAGTGTGTGAACGTGGTTAGTCTTTGGGCCCTCAGTTTCCAAAAAAGCTGGGCAGTTCTGATGGCTTCCTTTCTCCATTCCTCTCCCCTTTCCTTCCTTTCTTATCTTCCTAATTCCCTTCCTTCCTTTCTTATGTCCTTGTCTTCCTTCCTTTCTTCCTCCCTTCCTCTCCTTTTTCCTTCTTCACTCTACCTTTGTTTTTCTGGATTTCAGTGATAAGTATAATACTGAGTACCCAAACAATTCACTGGTGATAAATCATAACACTTTGAGAAAATACAAGAAAAATATTATAACCTTCATGTTAGCCATGCAAAACAATTAAAATATTCTAGGAAGGAAGCATTATCTTGATCTCTCTATAGCAGTTGAGTGCTAATGACAAATAGATTTCCAGCTGGCAGAGACAAACAGATTATTTTGAATATATGGTATTAATTTAGGGTAGTAATTACTATGATTAATGTTTTTCAAACAAAATTGTGAGTTTTTTCTAAGGCATGAAGCAGAAATGTTTATCTTATAATAATGTTGTAGTATTGTATTAATATAAAGTAGAACAAGAAAATTGGAGGAGCATAGACTAGCCAAACCAAAAGTCTGAGCAACAAAAATTGCTTTTTAAATGCCATTACCTCACTACCATAAAATGTTCTAAATTAAAATGTAGAAACTTTATTTGAGAATTTAAATTGATATACAATTTTCTGAGGCCTAAATTCAATTTTCAAAAATTAGAAATATGTGATAGAAAAAACATAGCAGTTCTATTATAAAAATGCAATATTACAGATCAAGGCAATTAAAATAGCATCATTGTACAATAAAATATGAATAAGACAGTATAATACTAAATGCTAAAGAGTAATGGGCATTTCTTTCTAAGTGGAATTTATCTTTACTAAAATGTTAGTGTAAATGAAAGGACTGTAGTGCAGTGGTTAAGAAGTTTGTTTCTCAAGTAAGAATATTTTAACTTAAATGCAAGTTTGTCTCTGTGGTCTTTTGCAAATTACTTAACCTCTATAAATTAGTAGTCTTCAAACATGAATTCCTGAATGTACAAAAAGAGTTTCCAAAGAAATGACATGGGTGATTTCAGAAAGTCAGTTTCCAGAACCTCAAATATGTGCTATTTTCCAAAATCAACCTACCTGGAAATGTGCTCCCAGTCAAGGTGTCACACAGTATTTCCTTTCCCACATTCTGTATCATAATTACCTTTCTTCTGTTTGACAAATTAAGAGAAAATTCATATCTAATATAAATGTTTCCATTGCAAGTTTTCCTAGGGTTTTAAAATTTCTGGAGTGCCAAAGAAGTGGCCAATTCAAATTATTTGTGTTGGTAAAGCCTCTTTAATTAGCTTTCCATAAACCATTTCTAGGTTTCATTTTTGCATTTCTTTACATTTTTACATTTTTACTAAGTGCAAATATACCACTAGAAATGAAATATTTGGGATTTTGTTGGAAATTCTGCAATCAGATATAGAATAGAAAAGTGGGGATAAAAATAAAAATAATTATTATTTCACTATCTTGCCTCTTCTGTGCTCTGATTATTGCCAAAGAATATATTGTTTCTGAGGGAGAGTCCTATCAGAACAAAGCCAAGAGAGCACCAGTAAGAAATAATGAAGTGGCACCTTTCTCTCTCAACACACACACACACACACAGACTCATACACACATTGTCATGCTTAATTATGGAGATACTTTGTGAGAATACAGCGTTAGGCAATTTGGTTGTTGTGTCAACATCATAGAGTACACTTACACAGATCTAGATGTAGTCTAGATATAGCCTACCGCATATCTAGACTGTATGCTGTAACATAATGATACTAGGCTGAAAACCTGTACAGCATGTTACTGTACTGAATACTGCAGACAATTGTAACAATGGCATTTGTGTATCTAAGCATAGTAATATCTGAATGCTGCAGACAATTGCAGACAATGGTATTTGTGTATCTAAGCATAGAAAACATACAGTAAATTTAGGGTACAAAAGATTAAAATGGGTATGCCTGTATAGGGCACTTACCCTTAATGGAGTTTGAGGATTCTAAAATCAGTGAGTAAGTGGTGAGTAAATGTGAAGACCCAGGACATTACTGTACACTAATGTTGATTTTATAAACACTGTACACTTAGGCTACACTAAATTTATTTTTAAAGTGTTTCTTTCTTCAACAGTAAATTAACCTTAGCTTAGTGTAACTTTTTATTTTATAAACTTATTAATTTTGTTAACCTTTTGGCCCTTCTGTAATAGCCCTTAACTTATAACATAAACACATTATACAGCTGTATAAATCATTTTTTCTATATATCCTTATTCTATAAGCTTTTCTTTATGTTGTTTTGTTTTTTGTTTGTTTCATTTTTTAAACTTTTTTGTTAAAAGCTAAGATACAAACCCACACATTAGCATAGACTTAATAGGGTCAGGATCATTAATATAACTGTCTTCCATCTTCATGTCTTGTCCTACTAGGAAGTTTTTAATAAAACACATGGAGCTGTCATCGCCTATGATATCAATGCCTTCTTCTAGAATACCTCATTAAGGACCTGCCTGAGGATGTTTTATAGTTAACTTTTTTTATAAGTGGAAAGAGTAAACATTAAAAAAATATAAATGTATAGTATAGTGAATACATCAACCAGTAACATAGTCATTTATTTTCATTTTCAAGCATTATGTATTGCACATAACTGTATGTGCAATACATTTTTATAACTGGCAGCACAGTAGCTCAGTTTACACACCAGTATCATCAGAAATATATGAATAATGCCTTTAATTATGACATTATGACAGCTATGGCATCACTAAAGGAAAGATATTTCAGGGCTATTATAATTTTCTGAGACCATCATTGTCTATGAAGTTCACCATTGACTAAAACATTGGTATGCCATGCATGAATAGTGTTTATATATGTGTGTGTCTGTGTGTGTGTTAGCAAGAGACCTTTCCTCCAAGTTAGTATTCTGATATAAGAAAGATGTCATTGGAAAGCATATCAATATATGTTTTGGAATTTAAAATTGTTTTATTAAAAAATATATTAGTAGCAGATATGTATTAAAGTTTTTCTTATTTTTTAGTCTTTCTGAGAAAATAATTTTAAACAAATTGCTTTTCAATGAAAGTGTAACAGGTAAACTATTAGTCACTTGATAAACTTTGGTTACAAAGTTTTGGTATTCTTTCCAAAATTGGAAAAGGAAAGACTCAGATGATTGGGAAATAAATACTTTGCAAATCAAATAGATTTCAATATTGACACAAAATTAGAGGAATACCTAAACATGTTATTAATGTAACAGACTATTTTTAAGTTTCTATATGAATGTCTATTGCATTTCATGTCCAAAGTCAATTCAGTGATACTACTCTTAATGAACTTTATTCCATTGTTATCTAAATATTTATGAAATTAAGATTTTCACTACATATTTCTATTAAAAAATAAATAAATGTAAAATCAATATTGGACTTTTGAATTCTACTGAAGTATATTATTCATACATAAATATATTTATTAGTTAGCAAATGTTTATCTTAAGATACATATTTCAAAAATAAGTTTTTTGAATAATTATTAGCATGCAAATATTGGTATTGTTTTAATATTTTCTAAAGATAATATGATAATTCTAGACAAATGTTTATATATCTAGAGTCTTATGGTCAACTAACATTTTTAAAACCGTAATTCCAATTTATATTTATATTTTTTGTAACAGAGAAGTATGATGGTGGGATTAATAAAATATAATCAAGCCAAAAAAATCACTGGTATAAAATTCTGTGGGTAAAACTAAATGTAAAGACAATATCAGAGAGAAAGAGAACAGTAAAAATTATCCACAGTTAGAGGACAACAATTTTTGTAATGAATAGTGAAAGGTATTCAATTGTCATTATATTTAAATTATATACATTGTTAAAATAATGTAATATTCCTTTGAAAGAAGGCAAGTATTTGCAATATACTAGAAAACTATGCAGCCATCTAATAAAGTAATTTTGAGTACTGAATTAAACAAAATTAAACTTGAACAAATGCTTTTTCAATTTATTTTATAGAGACTGTAAACTAAAATAGTCCACTGCCCTAGTTTACTTGTTTCCTCTCATGCAATGGGAATAACAAAATTGTACTTTCTCTATGAGATTATCATGAGGAATATTGTGTATTGCCTGTAAATGTCCAGCACAGTGTCTTTCACAAAGGGAGCAATCAATAATTGTTAGTTTTCCAAGGGGGTGAGAAGTATTATCTTTGGAGATTAGCATCCTTACACATCTCATGTTTTCCCTATTTTAGTCATTTCCTTAGGAAAAAGAATGAAAAGAAATGTAGTATTTAAATCTAAATATAAAATTAAAAGACAACAAAATAAGGAACAAGGAAATGATGAATGGGAGAGCAGATCTTCTCATTGCTTTTAGGATAGGTATTTATTGCCAAAAAAGAATCTTCATACATGTTTCCAATGTGAGGTTGCAAACAATTGACATTTAAAATTATTCATCTCTGTTACCCTGGGCTATTATTTAAATTGCATTAGATGTGATCAACAAATATTTATTTGACATATGCATATGAATGATGGCACATAGGGTAGCAGGAGCTGAACTGTTCAAGTTTCACAGATCGATGTCCATAATCTGACAGGTTCTGCAGTTTTACACCATTCATTGCAGACTGATGCCAATAATGCTATAGAGATAATAATGGTCTCAATCTAATTTTGTAACTCTTCAATCTGATATAAACAAAATTTGCCTTATTGGTGGGGGAGGGAGTAAAGTTTGTGTGTAAGCTAAAATTGATAAAAATGATAAACATTCTCACTTCTGTATGAATCATAACGTAGATGCCTACAAAGAAATGTACTTTTTTTACCCAATTGTTTGAAAATAATTTTTGAGCAGGTGAAATTTGAAGCTTTGTGTTTTTACTGGCATATTTTCAAAATTTAATCAAATGGATAATATAATTCCAAATAAATGATGCCCTTGATTTGAGATTTTGAGTACGAAGGATGGTAATTCAATATAATTTGACTACTGTGAGTGAAGTGTTGAAGTCTCCCGCTATTATTGTATTATCCTCTATCTCCTTTTTAGGTCTAGTAATCCTTGATTTGCAAATTTGAAAGCTCTGATATTGGGTGCACATATATTTAGGATTGTTATATTCTCTTGCATAATTGATCTCTTTACCATTATATAATAAAATTCTTTGTCTTTTTAAAAAACTCTTTTGATTAAAATGAGTTTTATCTAATATAAATGTAACTCTCCATCTGCTCGCTTTTGGTTTCTGCTTGTGTGGAATAATTGTTTCCAACTCTTTACTTTCAGTCTATGTGTGTTTTATGGCTAAGTTTCTTGTATTCAGCATATAGTTGAATCATATTTTTAAATTTATTCTGCCAATCTGTATCTTTTAAATGTAGCATCTAATTCATTTACATTCAAGGTTAACATTGATATGTGAGGCTTTGTTCCTGTCATATCGTTAATTGTTTTCAAGTTATTTTATGAATTATTTCTTTCATTTTCTATCTTTTTGTCTGTGATTTTATAAAATTCTGCCATGTTGCCTTTTGATTCCTCCTTTCCTCTTTTGTTTGATTGCTTTATAAGGACTATGAGCTTTATATTACCATGTGTTCATGGTCATGAATATCAACCTTTACATTACCATGTGTTCGTGGTCATGAAGATCCTGTGGCACTGCAGTTTAGTCACATCTGAGTCTCAACAGTAACCCACAGAAGGGTAGTAGGGACACTCCCCGGAGTTCATGGGAGAGCCCAGTCTTACTTGTCCCTCTTTGGAGCAGTGTCTGTAAATCCCCAGTATTTAGGCTCTCAAGGTGGCACCCAGCTGAGGCTGCTCTAGGCTTGCATGACTGTCAGATCCTCTGTGGTTTTCTTTTCTGGAGCAATGTGAGCAATCTTTAGATGGCTCTATATGTCAGCCCTGGGGACCTAGTGAGTCAAGGTTTCTCCTGTAGCCAATATTGTATAAAGCCCCTTTTGGATGTGAAACCCTAACAGTAAGAGTTTCTCTCTTGCTGTTGCCCTGAATCCTGGGACTGCTCTTATTTTTCATTCAGTTCTTGGCTGGTCAGGATGCTGCGAATGCTTTCCTTACTTACTTCTGGTTCTTCTCGTCTCTTCTCTGGTAAATCCTGCTGTACTCTCTTAGACAATCTGTTTGAAATGTAAGTACCTACTTACCTTTCTGGTTCCTCTTCATGAAGGAGACATATACTACTGGCATCTAGTCAGCCATCTTGATCCCTCTCCTTATACAGACCTTTACAATACATTTACTTAATGATAAGGATTGGCATGTGAATTGGAACTGATTTGACATCTTTGGTACTGAATACATGACATGAACCCCCAAAAATAAAATGTTTGACAAACGAGAAGTAAAAAGTAACAGTAGAGTTTACTTGGATAAACTATACATGTCCTCCAGGGAAATTCTTATTGTTACAGGAATATGGCAGGTGAAAGTAGAACACAGAATACTAAATCATACATCAAAAGACATATCTATTCTTTAAACTCTGACTCTTTCACTTACCAGCTCTGATTGCTGAGGAAAGTCTCTCTTTTTGTCAGGATGATTGGTTTTAGTATCTGTAATAAACAAACTCAAATTTTAATGGCTTGACATAATAAAAGTTTTTTATTGCAAATTCTGACATGGTTGGATGATTGATTCCAAGTAATGTCTTGGTTATCCAGGTTCTGTGCATTCAGGATACCTTCATCTTCAACAGATGGTCTGCATGGTCTCACATAAAGAACAAAATATAATGATTTTAGTGAGCCTGACCTGAAAGTCTGTTATCCCTGCATTGACCAAAACTAGATGAAAGGCCCAATCTAAATTCATACAAGCTGAAAAATCCAGTGTTCCTTCATGCCCCAGAGAAAAAAATGAAACAGTATGTTTAACACATGGCATTATCTCTGCTACAGTCAGTTGGGGTCCTTTCTGACTCTGGTTTCTTGTTTGTATATAGGTTTTAATACCACATTCATTTCACACAGTTGTGCTTAGGAATAAATGGAATGATAAGCTTCTTAAGATACAAAATTCTTACCATTACTTAAATGGATAAGGATGATGTAAGTTTTCGATGTGAGTTTATTATAGCCCCTTCATTTTTCTATTATACATTATGAAAGTGAAGGGAAGAAAACAAGTCTAACAGCAAAAGACTGATTTTCAGAATGCAGGAAAAGAACTATTTGATTACATTTAACTGCTAATAACTGTTTTCGATTAGAAGTCCTACTGGTCTTTTTGAAATGAAAATATGAGATTAATTGGCAATTAGTAGCTTCCATTCATAAATTATAATTAACTTACTTTTAAAAAGTAGTTTGCTATACAAAAGAGATTAAAATAAATCTTTACAATGTTATTGGCTTTATTAATTGTGTAATCAAACTTGTCTCTATAGACAGTTAAAGGAAAATACTTCTATCCAGATCCTCCTAAATTAAATAATCACAAATTACATAATCACAAATTTGTTAACATGAAAATTAATAAGCATTTATTGATGTTTCCTGATTTAAGACACTGTTAATATATATTAATTCCTTATTGGCCACATGTTGTTACATAGAACACCTTGAAATTTATTACACTTTCATGTTACTAAGTAAAAGTTTTAGAATCTGCCTCATGATTTCTCTAAATTAAATTAATCTGGTGTCTGGTAATATGCATGGGATGTTCAATATAGTGGTCATTATTGATAATTATCTCTTATCTTGAAACAACTATAACCTGATGTCATGATAATTCTTTTAATGTGCTATAGACTAGTAGAGCTCTTATAAAACAAATTTCAATTTTTTTTTTTTTTTTTGAGATGGAGTCTCATTCTGTCGCCCAGCCTGGAGTGCAGTGGCATAATCTCGGCTCAGTGCAACCTCTGCCTCCTGAGTTCAAGCGATTCTCCTGCCTCAGCCTCCTACGTAGCAGTGATTACAGAGGTATGCCACCATGCCCGGCTAATTTTTGTATTTTTAGTAGAGATGGGGTTTCACCATGTTGATCAGGCTGGTCTCAAACTCCTGACCTTGTAATCCACCTGCCTCAGCCTCCCAAAGTTCTGGGATCACAGGCATAAGCCAAGACGCCTGGTCCTCAAAATTCTATCTGAAATGTAGAATTAGAAATTCTGAGGTTGGGTCTCTAAATCTTTATGCTTTGATCAGTTTTGAACAAATTTGTTTAAGTAGTTGTTCCAAACACTTGAGAAGACACACATTCCTTTTAAATCAAGCCTTCTCCCATATCCCATAGGACCAGTCAAATTTGAGACTCCTTACTGCATGTCTATTATTAAAACTTTTTAAATTATAAAAACACAGAAAGATCTTAAAATACAATAAAATTCTTTAAAATTATGCTTGTAATAATTAGTCATATACCTTTTTGTCTTTTTTTTCTATGAATGTATATTAAAATTAGTATTGAGGAGGCAATGTCATGTGGAATGTCTTTAAACCCATGGTGCCAATGACTGTAACATGCAGTATTAATGAATATAATACCATAAGAGAAAAAATAACATGCTAATATTTGACAGAATGCTTTCTTAACATTTACAATTTTTATTAGACTTGTGGAAGGTACTATTGTAAAATGATTAAGGCACAGATGGCATAAGACCAAATCACCTTAAGCATTGACAACATAATTTTATGGAATGTCAAAGAACAGGAGAGTTTTGTTACCATTTACTATTTGTCTAAACTAACAGTTTCATTTTTTCATCAATTAAGTCTCACGTTGCTGAAGCTTTGCAGCCTCTGTTGAAAGTCATCAGGAACTTTATGTTATGTTGATACTTGATGCCTTAATTAAAGTGCTGCACTATGCATGAATCTTTAATATCAGCCATTCATTGCTTCTAAATGTCTTCCATCATCTAAACAAGATAAGGAAAGTTCTCCTTCTGGTTCCAATTCTTGTCTAGTGATGGAACTCCTTTTACAGGTATCTCAATAATAAGAATATCACAACTTCATCTATTTCCTTTCTTAGGTCATGTAAAGGACCTTTATTGACTTGCAAGGACGTATGGAATTACTACTCCATGCCCACTGTCCACCCTTGTTCATCTTGCTTAGTACCCTAGGAGACTGACTTGATTGAAATCATCACCCAGGCTCCCTTGCTCTGTAGCTTCTCTGTGGGGCTCTGCTACTGGACTGGAGATCATCAGGAAGAAGGAGAATGATCTTCATGCACTTATTTACCCAGGTACTGCCCTTCAAGATCACTGTAAACCGGCTATTTCCCAGTAAAGGTCACACTATTATTAATTGGCCCCCTGGTTTTCTTCTCTCTGGGTTTTGTCTCTCTTTAGATTCCAGTAATTACTGCATTTATTTACCATTTCAGCCCTCAGAGTGACAATGTTTCCCTCCAAACCCCTTCCAGCCCTTGGGTACTGCTCTATCCCTTGTGGTTTCCTTATACTCTGTCTTTACTTTTATTATGCATGCCTTTATTAAACTGTTTCTCAAAAATATTCATTTGAGTGTGTTATCTGTTTCTTCCAGGAAGTTGATATAATAATTGATGTGAAGTAACTATTTTGCAAAGTAGAATTCTGGGAATAGTTTGCTTGCATATCTGTGGAAAAGCAAATGGAACGCAAATAATACCTGAAAGGTAATGACATCACTTTTAACTTATTAATAATTGATTCATAGGATGTAGTAAAGGTAAGAGTACAGCATTAAGAGAGCTACTGATCACGGCACTCAGCTACTATAATAGGCAGTGAAAAGTTACTGGTGTCAGCTGACTTCATCTGACAACCCTAGAGAACATCAACAGAGAAAAAAGCAAATTGACTCCTGAATGCCCATCTGAAAACACTCCTGAATGTCTATCTGAAAAGTGGACAAACAGAAAGAATGACTGGTAACTTTGATGAGTCTCTCCTCTACTATGGTTACAGAGCATAAATGGCTCTGAACAACAAGTCTAGAATCTGCTTATGAAGGTTGCAGAGTTGCAGCAGCAAATCAAGCAAGTCTTTTATGACAGTAGCAGAAGTGAAGACGTGGTGGACTCTGAGATATTAGATGAGTGCCTTTGGGTAGATATCGAGGAATTTGAACACTTTGGTTCCGCAAAATCTCCCTGGCACTCCTTAGTCAGTGGAGGTGGCAATTCCCGTGAGTGTAGCTGAGACAGATACCAAAGAGGTGGATCTTATGATACCAAGGACCCACCCCATAACTGCTTATTATCTACAAGTCCATAGTGAAATAAATCTCACACAAATTTGATGGAGAAGTTCTCCTCTGGAAACATATATAGATAGATAGATAGATAGATCTGATATATGTGTGTATATATATATATATATATATATATCTGATATACATATATATGAAGGAGATAGATATATCTGATATCTATATCTATATATCTGAAGGAGATATAAAATATTATTATTTGAATCAGCAGTGATATAGACAACAAGTGTGAGAGTAAATTCTGAGAGTGTTAGCCCAAGAAGGACAAAATTATAAGCCTTCATTGGACTAACTATTGACATGAGTGTAGTCATATCAGAGTCAATAATTAATATTTTAGCATACACATCTGTAAGTGGCATTATCAATTTGCTGTGTTAAATAATTGAAGCCTACAGTCAATGAGGTTGAAATGTTCTAACTTCTATATCATGTTCAGGAATGAGTCTGAGACTAGGGGAACAGGCATGTTATGGCTCTGCTACATGCATATTCCTCAGTCACTCATTAACCAACTACTTGGGCACTCCCTTCACCCAAATTAAGGATTTATTGACATTGTGAGAACAAGTATCCTTGAAAAACTCTTTGAGGGCTTGAGGTTTGTTCTCTGTAGGCAGGATATGACAATAGGATATTCCACAAGGGATTGGGTTCTTGCCTCAGTGGGAATAAATGGGACCCCAGAATGATAGTGTTTAGTTGTTGTAGATGATGTAGGTGTAATTACTATATGGCAGAGGGGTAAAATGTTGATGAGTTTTGGCCTTCAAGGATCTATGGAAAGGGCAAATTGATCACAGTGACCATAGAAATGAAATATAGGAGGAACCAGTAAAGAAAGATGTTGCTGAACATATATAATTAGAAAAGTTTTAGGTATGATCAGAAGAAACATAACCTGAGTCACCATAGTGGAAATTAATGGCCTTTTGTCTGTTCCTCTTGAGAAGACATTGAGCTCTTTGAGCTTAAACCAAGACAAATCGCCAATATTCTGAATATTCCTCCAAGTTTTCTCAAAAACAATGTGTACTATTTACCAAAGATACTGTACACTGAGCAAAGGAAAACACCCAGACTTTCTGAGAAATGACTTGACTATGACTTCCAGAGACACACAGTGCTAAGCTGCTATATTTTCTACACTGGTATTTTAATTGAAGAAAAACAATACAGCCACGTACATGTGATATGGAGCTTTTGACCCATAAAATAGTCCTCACCCTTCAACACTTCCCAGAAGAAAAACTCAGTAGCAGTTTGACTTCATGTAGTAAGGTCAGCCCTACAACTTTGTTACCTTAAGGATATGTTGATTCTCCTCTTTTCAATCATCACGTAGCCTGTAGGAATTTGATAGCCCACAGAACATCATGCTTATCCATTGTGCCTTCTTTTAATACTATATCTAGGTGCATGGATTCATTGGGCATATACCTAGATAGTGAATTGATGAATCATAGAGTGTGTGTCTGTTCGATTTTAATAAGTGATACCACACAGTTTCCAAAAGTATCCATAACTTACAAACATACCAACAGTGTTCAGTGCTCCACATATTTGTCAACATATGGCACATTTAGTATTTTTATATTTAATTATTCTGGTGACATCATGTTCATATCTCTTTCTTGTATTAACTTAAATTTTCCTAAGTGTCATTAGGTTATCAATGAGCAAACGTTAAATGTTTATTGGGCATTTGTAATAAATCTCTTTTGAAGTGCCTGTGTATTTCTTAGGGATATTTTCTTTCATACTATTTTTCTTACTTATGTGTAGGAATTCTTCATAGTTTGAAAAAACAAGCACTTTTGTTGTATGCATTGCAAATATATTTGATGCTGGGGCTTACCTTTTCACTATTTTATATCTTTGAATAAACAGAATTATATAATTTTAATATACTATAGCTTATTAATAGTTTCCTTGAAAGTTTTTTTTTGTGTGTGTTCTGTCAAATAAATATTTTCTTAACTCCCCAAAGGGAGATACTTTCCACATTATTTTATAATGGCTTTATTGTTCACCTTTCACATTTAGAATTTCAATATACCCAGTACTGACTTCCATAGAGAGTGTGAAGTAGGAGTCAAATTTAGATTATTTCATTTGCATTTCCAATAATCCAACATTGTTTATTAAATAATTTTTATTTTTTCACTGCTCTGTAAATTCACTTTTGTTATGTATTATGTCTGTGTTTGTCTGTTACTAGAATCTAAATCTGATCTATTTCTTTATTTGTTTATCTTCATAACAACAAATGCCCTTACACCAGTTTTATAAAAAGTCGTAATATTTAATAAAGCCAAGTCATAGCACCTTTTTCTTATTTTCATGAATTTCCTGGCTAGTGTTGCATCTTTGTAATTCTACATAAATTTTTAAAATGATTTCTAGTTTGCTTGTATTGTGTTTTAATTTTATTTTGGACTGGAAGCAGAATATAAAGTTAAGGAGAAAGGAAAGGGACATAGACCAAATACTTGGCTAGTTAGATGTCATGAAGACCTTGATGAAATTTGGATTGCCTAGAAAATCAAAACACTGTTACTGATAGTAAAATATTATTAATTATCCTATAAGATTATTCATAAAAGTATGGTGAAATCCGCATAATAGGAAAAAACAAAAGCAAAAGAAGCTTTGTTTAAGGACTCTATCTCTGGGAAGATAGATTTTGAGGAAGAAATTCTAATTTTTTAGGTTTTTGTTATTTGTGAGCTTAATCATTTACTAATTTTGATCAACATTTGTTGAGCACCTACTATGTGTCATGCATTATATTATGTACTAGTCAAATAACCTTGATCAAGAGAAGCAGAGTCTCTTCATGGAGCTTAATGTCTATGAAATATTTGGGGCTGAGTCAAAAATATGTCAGGGAATTATTTTGTTTAGAAGATTAGTGTACATATACTCTGAGACTTCCTTAAGGAGGAAGAGTAATATAGTGTCATGCTATTTTCTATTTATAAACTTCAAATTTTGCAATATTTTTTCAATGTGCAAAGAATACTTAATCATGTGACAAAATAGTTATTTTTTTACACAGCATAAAATCTGTACTTTAAAAATATACTACTTATAATAGTCTGAAAGAAAATTGGATGAAAGTACAGTTGATCTTTATTATTATGAGCTCCATATTAGCAAACTTACCTACTGGCTAAAATTTATTTTTAATCTCAAAATTAATACACACAGTGTTTTCAGGGTTATTTGAAGTCATGCATAGGGCATCAAAAAAATTGCATCACCTGTAAAACACATGCCCAACTGTGTTCAAACAAGGCAGTGCTGTGTCCTCTTGCTTCAGCGTTCATACTAGAAACAAGTGTTTTTGGCAGTCTATTTAGTGCCATGGTTTTTTTGGCTGTTTTTTTACTTTGCATTTACGTGCTTCTGGTTGGAGATGGAAATGTTTAAAATGGTCCCAAAACATAGTGATAAAATGCTCTCTACGTTGCCTAAACATGAAAAGCCTGTGATGTGTTTTATGAAGACAAAAAGTAAGGTGTTAAATAAATTTTATTGAGGCATGAGTTATAATGTTGTTGATGAATAGTTCAAAGTTAAAGAGTCAACAACATATATTAAACAAAGTGTTTTTAAATAGAAATATGCATACAACAGGTTACATATTGACTTGTTGACAAAAATGTGACCAGAGACTATCAAAAACCTAACCTTGTATTTCCCCTGTGAGCAATGGTTTGGTGTTTCCTAACTCCATGTTTGCAGTGACTTCGCAGAACATAACTACTATGAATAATGAGAATTGTCTGGACTTTGGTGGGAGGTAGGAAGTCAGAAGTTTGCTGAGCATCTCACAAATTTATACATGATGATACTTAGGAGCACCCAATTCTAGACAAACGCTGTTTTTCTTATTGCAGTTAGAGTAAAGAAACTGAACCAAAAACATCTCAAAGAAAAGAAAAAATGAAATAAGAATTTGTCTCTAGGGAAATCAAAGGAAGAGAAAAATAGAAGCTGAAGCATCTAAATCTGTAAATAACTTTTTGGAAACTAGTCCAAAGTTTTCTACTTTAGCAAAGTTCACTAGAAATCCCCAAAAGGGCATTCTAATCCCACAGGATTCATTATTTTCTTACTTTGTATGGTTGAAGATTGTAAACTTGAAATATTTCTTTATACATAACGATGAAAATTTTTATTGAAGTCATTATTCTTTTTTTTCTGATTTCACAAATAGAAATTCACCCTGTCTATGTATGTAGCTAAAACTCATTCAATGTCTAATTTTAAGTACAGGTTATATACAACAGGTTTTTTACAAATATCTATTGAGTTTATGAATTAGGGAAAAGTTAATTTTACATAATTGGAATTCAGGGATGGGGGCAGATACACATGGCCACCAAGAGGCTAATTTTTAAATTACAGTGTTATTCACCGCATGAAGCAGTTCATCTTGTGGGTTATTTCGAAGAAATGATCTGCTATGTGGAAAGAGAACCAGCCAAAGGAGTAATAATCAGTAAAATGTCTCTGATTGCCCATAAATGAATTATACATACATGATGAGAAATCTCAAATGTTCAAAGCAAAATCATTTAGATGGTGTGCTTGGATCCTGAAACCAAGTGAAAAACAAAGTCAAATGGATTAAGAAAAGTATAATGATCTCCAGAAATCATTGCTTTGTTTTTGAGTAATAAACTTCATTGTCTCAAAATTTTGAACCCTCTAAAACCACAAACAGCTTGGTAAATAATTGCATCTGATTTGAGTCCATTATCTTTTATAAATTCATCTATAAAGAAATTAGCAGATTTTCAGTGTATCAATGATGAGTTTCAAAGGGAGGATGGGTCTTGGGAAGTTAAGACTGTTATTAACCACAACTAGACTGTATTTAGTCTCACTTCATCACCTAAGCTAGAATGCACTGGTGCAATCTCAGCTTACTACAACTCCCACCTCTTGGGTTCAAGGGATTCTTGTGCCTCAGCCTTCTTAGTAGCTGGGACCACAGGCGTGTGCCATGACGCTCAGCTAATTTTTCTATTTTCAGTAGGGATGGGGTTTCACCATACTGACCAGGCTGATCTCAAACTCCTAGCCGCAAGTGATCTGTCCTCCTCAGCGTGAGTCACAGCGCCCTACCCTAGAATGTGTTTATAAACCAATAAGTAGTTAATTAGATAGCCTTGTTGGTGCAATGAGAGTAATGCAATGTGTACTTGTTACAGAACAGAAGTAGACTAACTTTGGCACTTGGACCTAACCCAGCTTATATATTTTAGTTGTCTTTAAAGCTTTATCGAAACATAATCATGATTATTCATTTATGTATTTTCACAGACTGTATAGCCCACAAAACCTAAAATATTTACTATCTGAACCTTTACAGAAAAGTTTGCCAACTCCTGTTCTGGGCTATTTCCTGTTCGGAGTTAATAAGGTTCCATATATTCTGTTTTGTTTATCTTTTCTTTGCAGATGTTTTCAATATTTTCTAAATATTGAGTAAAAGTCATAATGTAAAATATCAAATTTGATTTTCATTACCTAGCTTTCTTACTTTTTTACTAGTTATAAGATCACTGTACATTCTGTTTTTGCTTTAGGCATCCATCTCATAAGCTGTATTGTTGTATTAAACCAAATATTTCTGATACTAGCCACAGAAAATTAGATTGAGAAAATAGAATATTATATAATATAAATAACACATAACATAATTACATAATTTGAATCCCTTGTTTTTCTGTTTTTACTTTGCTTCCCCATAGATCGAAGAGCTGATACTGAAAAGTTAAAAATAATAGTATAAATGCTTGCCTCTAACCTAAGCTTCTTATATACTTTGTAATCTGTTTTGATAGGGCTTTAACTTATCATCTCATAAAATATATTATTTTTACAAAATATTATTTTACTTTATTCAAATTGGTTTGAAAGTATGTGTTGCTCTTATTTTTTCAGGGAATTCTTTCCATAGAAATCTTAAAGAATTATTATACTAAATATCAGGTTTCAGTTCATTAAATTGTACTCCCCTTATCTATCTGAAGAAATGCAATATGCTTCTTGGAAATAAATCAAACTTTTGGGGATGCATTGGTTAAAATGTTTAAAATAAATAAAATAAAACTCCAATTTAATATTTGGCATTATATTTTGACAAATATAATGACACAAAAATAATATAAAGTCTGTAACCAAAGCACAGACCACAAAGTATGTGAATTGTTACAGAGTTTGGCAAGCTCTAAACTAAGAAACTTTTTTTATTGGAGATAGGAATTCAAGAACATTGAGTTATGCTGGACAAAAGAAACACAGCCTGGTGCCTAGGCTGGAGTGCAGTGGCACTATCTCGGCTCACTGCAACCTCTGCCTCCTGCATTCAAGCCATTCTCCCACCGTAGCCTCCTGAGTAGCTGGAAATACAGGTGGGTACCAACACTCTTGGCTAATTTTTGTATTTCTAGTAGAGATGGGGTTTCACCATGTTGGCCAGGCTGGTCGTAAACTCCTGGCCTTAAGGGGTCTACCCACTTTGGCCTCCCAAAATGCTGGGATTACAGGTGTGAGCCACCACATCCCCCCAAGAAACACTATTTTATAGTTGATTTTCTGATGTTGTCATGTTATAGTGAAATGAAGAGTATGCAAATGAGTGTCACATTTTTTCAATTTTTATCTAATTGGATATCCAGTGAAACTTTTCCTATTGTCTCATAATTACTGCTGAAGACCCCTGGACAACAACAGGTAATAGGCTCCTCATTCTGAAGAGATGTTTCTGGACACATCATCATGGAATCATTAAGATTTGACCAGACCTTCTACTTCCTTTACACCTAGTATCCCTTCCAGCCTGAATAAGAAAAAAGGCTTAAATTCATCAGGGGTTCATCTGAGTGTTAAGTTACATGATTATCAAGAAACACAGGGCCATATTCTGCCACAAACAAATTTGGGCTCCAAAAGAATCATGCATAGAAATTTGAGAGCCCATTGAAGCCAGGACTTTTAAAAAATTCCCCAGAATGGATGATGAACTGCAGGAAGTGGTGGCAAGGTACTAGAGTAGACTTGGATGTGGAGTTTTAGGAAGAGACTGATATATGTTCCCCAGGAGTTTTAATGTGTATGTGAATGTAGAGGCTAAGAACTGATTCTTTCCTACAGATATCTAAAAATTAGAATCCAGCTGACTCGGACACAGACAGGGTAATGACAAAAGTGGGAAACACTGGGAGTGTCATGTGTGTCCAATTTTTAGTTTGGTAAAAATTAGGGTTGACAAATAAAATACAGGATGCACAGTTACATTTGAATTTCAGTTACAAAATGAATAATTTTTAACATAAGCATGTCCTAAATATTGCATGGAGGATATTTATCTTAAATATGATTCCTTGTTTATATGAAATTCAAATTTAAGTGGATGGCCTTTATTTTCATTTACTTAATTTCACATCCCTCTAACGACTACATGAATAAATTAGTTAACATATGGCTAGCTGCCATGATAAACTCCAAAATGAATAATGGTTCAAGTAGGATAGAAATCTAATTTTTGCTCATTAACATTACAAAGGAGCAAACAACTCTAGTTTAGCAGGATCTGAGTTTATTTTATACTATGTTTCCAACATTTTCAAATGTGCATTCCAAGGTCTTTGTGCCTCCAGGAGGTAGATGTGAAAAGAATATGGAGGATTATACATGCCAGGCATTATTGGGCCAAGCCTGGAAATGGCACTTATGCTCACATTTCATTGGCTAGAACTAAAAACATATGTCCATATTAAATTTAAGAAAAGCTGGGAAATGCAGAATAGCTGTATATCCAGAAAGAGAAGGAAACATGTTTGTTGCACAGCTGGCCAGTATCTAGCACTCTGAATTTCCATGTACCAGTGGGAACTCTGAAAATTAGCTTGACACAAGGTTACTTTAAAGGACCTTGTCCAAGATGCATCCTCTCACTGTGAGGGGATTCAACAATGAAGATTGCTGTGTATACCCTTTGGGGAAATGCTGAAGAAGAGTTTCTAGTGATTAGATGGAGTATATTTCCTATATCAGTAAGCTCTTCAATCTAGGGATTCCAATAGACAGTCTCCACAGCTAACAAATACATTCTAAAAGAAAGTCAACATTTGAATACTTGCAACAGCACTAATAACCAAACGTTTACTCCTTCTTTTCTAATATCTTTTTCACCCATGGAGGAGCCAGCAATACAAGGAGAGAAGGTAGCGAGGGTGAAAGAACAGATTATACTACCTACGCTGCAGGTCAGGCCAAACTGGGGGCTAGAAAATTGGAGGGACAGACTCTTTCAATTAAATGTGAGAATGAATTTATTTGATTTAGACTAATCAATGCATGAAGGTGGCCAGAAAACTGCCATGTCTAGTGAAGTATACTCCATGCTCAGAGAAGGAAGATCCAAAAGTGGGACTGAAGATAATGGCTGATGAAATATTAATATCATGTTATATTTCATTTAAATCATATTTCTCAATAACGTGGTTACATGTGAACCAGAAGAGTTACCACGTAGGCTCTTCTAAATTCCGGATGTTTCAAGTCTCAAATAATATCTATTAGTAATCAACAAGTGTTTCCCCAGAAGCAACCTTTTTTTTAATCCTATTGAATTTGAAACAGCCATATGTCCAATATATAATTGAATTCCAGCCAGGAACAGCTAAAGTACAGAACCAGACGGAAGTTGTGCTTCAGGTTTTCTGAAAGAGATTGATCCCAGGGGCCAAGAGCTCTAGTTTGAGACTTGATTGTGAGGAAGGGGAGGGAGTGGAGAAGAGAAAATGGAAGGAGACTTGTGAAAACTGGCAATCAACATTGCTGCAAATCAAAATTGCTCATAAAAGGATATAGTTGTTTTTCTGAGATCATTGGCTTACAGCATATGAATTTCCTCTGGGTTGTGCCTAAAATTCTTTAAATCTCATACTAGGATTATTAAAACTTAGCGGAGAATACTTATATTTATTGAAGTATCACAAATACTTTTCGGAAAACTGTTTTGATGTGGGTGAAAACATTATGATCCAAAGATATTATTTTTGTTGCTTTTTATCATAACTCAGCCCCCAAATTATTCCCAAGTTTTCTAAATGGCTAGATGGGAAAGAATATTGAAAAAACAACCATCATCAGGCAAGAATATGCTGAGAATTCATCTGAAATTATCACTGATGTGGAAAGAGCTTGCATTTACTTGTGCATAAAATAAGTGTTCAATGAATTTATTATATATAGATATGATATATGCATTACCATTTTCATAAAAGTTAATGTAGTGTTGACATAATTTTTGAAAAAGAAATAATATTGGAAAGACTGTAGATCTGCTTTTACATTACTATATTCTTAGTTCTATAAGAATTCGTTAAATAAAAAGGAAAAGTCGTATTTCTCAAACGTTTTTTGTAACTCTCATAATGTCTCTTTAAAGATAATCTGTTTTAACAAATTATCAATTGCTAAAAAAAAGGCACAAAGCACATGCTCAAAAACTATCAAATAGGAAAAGTCATCATATTCTGCTTACTCAAAGAAACATCGGAAGTTAGTATACACATAAAAAATGTATACACTGTCAGTTGGTAGTTAGATTTGTAAATTCTACCGCCTTGATGAAACCAGAATGACTAAAAATAAACTAACTTCTCCTACCCTCCTGCTTGAAGTAGCACCATGTTCACTCAAATCATTCAGCATTTGGTTGAATGCCAGCCAGAGGCGGTAATACTGTTATAAGCATGTTTAAAAGCATAGATTTTAGAGACAAGGTGCCTAGTTCCAAACATGGCTCTCCCATGTACTAATTATGTGATGCTTAACAAGTCACTTCAAGTTTCTCTGCCACATTTTCTCAACGGTGATATAGGATTAAATAATAATACTGACATCATAGGGCTGTTGCGCATATTCAGTGTGTTAACATATAAAAATATGGGAAAACAGCCTAGGATATTGTAAATATTATATAATTGTTAGTGTTTGTTACCTTTTGGGCTTAACCTATCTTTGTTTATTTTTCTGTACCTGCTTGTATTAGATTTTTTTTGCCCTTTTAATTATTTTTAAGTGCTTAATTTAGAAGCATTAATTACCTTCAAAATGTTGTAAAATTATTACCACTCTAATTCAAAATTTTTTCAGCATCCCAAACAGAAATTGTAAATATTAAATAATAACTCTTCATTCCTGCCTTTTCCCATCATCTGGTAAACATTAATCTACCTTCTTTTCCTATGAACTTGCCTATTCTAAATATTTCATGTAATCATACATTTGTTCTCTTATGTCTAACTTACTTTGCTTAATACAATGTTTTTATGTCTAACCCATATTGCAGTATGCAGAGAATTTTATTCATTTTTAAGGGCTGAATAATTTTTCTTCATTTATTTATTTCATGATGAACATTTGCATTGTATCCACATTGTGGCAACTGCGAGTAATGTTGCAATAAACATTTGCATATAAATATCTGTTCGGGTTCTGGTTTTCAATTCTTTTGAGTATAAACCAAGGAGTAAAATGGCTGGGTCATACAATAATTCCATATTTAGCTTTTCAAGGAGTAGTCAAATAGTTTCTCTATTCTAACTTTCTACAGTTTTACCTTCTCACCAGCAAAATATAAAAATTAGTTTCTCCCACATCATTGCCAACACTTATTTTCTTTTTAAAAACTTTTATTATAGTCGTCCTAGTACATGTGAAGTGGTATGTCATTGTAGCTTTAATTTGCTTTTTACTAGTGATTAATGATGTTGCTATGATTTGAACATGTGTGTCCCTCTAAAATTCATATGTTCAAACTTAAACTCCAAGGTGATGGTATTAAGATGTGAGAACTTTGGGGAAGTGATTAAATCATGAGAACTCTGTCCTCCTGAATGGGATTAATGCTCTTTTAAAAGAGTCTTCAGAGAGCTGGCCGGACTTCCATCTCTTTCATCACGTGAAAATACAGGTTTCACTTCTCCCCTTTTACCATGGTACGACAGAGCATAAAGATACATCTTTGGAGCAGAGAGTGAGGCTTCACCAGACACCAAATCTGCTAGTGTCTTGGTCTTGGACTTCCCAGCCTCCAGAACTGTGAGAAATATGTTTCTGTTGTTTCTAATTCTTACACAGTCTTAGGTATTTTTTTATAGCAGTGCAAATGGACTAAGACAGATATTGAGCATCCTTTCAGGTACTTATAGGCCATTTGCATATTTTCTGAGAAATGTTTAATCAAATTATCTTTTTGATGCTGAATATTAACTACTTATTAGATAAATAATTTGCAAATATATTCTCCCATTTTCTGGGTTGTCTTTTAATATCTTTGATAATGTAATTTAATACACAGAAATTTTCCATTTTATTACATCCAATTTGCCTATTCTTTTCTTTTGTTGTTCCTGCTTTTGGTGTTGTATCTAAGAATCCATTGTCAATTAATGCTTTATTGTTTTATTACTTATGCTTACATTTTTTATGTATTTTTTCTTAATTTTTGCACATGGTATCAGGTAGTTTTGCAACTAAATTAATTTGCACGTGGAAATCTTACTGTCCCTGCACCATTTGTTGAAAAAAGAAATGTTCTTTTACCACTGAGTGAGCTTGATATCTTTGTCAGAAATCTGTTAGCTATACAAATATGCACTCATTTCAGTAGTCTTGATTCCTTTCCACTGATCTATGTGTGTATCCATCTGCCTAAACCATATTGCTTTGATTACTACTGCAGCTTTATGGTAAGTTTTGAAAGTGGGAAGTATGAGTCCTCCATCTTATTTCTTCTTTTTCAAGATTATTTTAGCTATTTGGGACCTCCTGCCATTTAATACACATTTGAAAATTGGCCTTTTTATTTCCTAAAAAAATATGGTTGGAATTTTATTAGAAATTTTATTAAATCTATAGATCACTTTGGATACTAATGACATCTTAATAATATAAAGTATTGCTATCAAAGAACAGAGACTATCTTCCCACTTATTTGTGTCCTTTTATTTCTTCCAGCAACATTTTATAGTTTTCCATGTAGAGTCTTTCATCTCCTCAGTTAAATTTATCTCAGGTATTTAAATTTTTAGATGTTATGGTAAATGGACTTGATTTTAAATAACTTTCTTGAATCATTCATTGCAGATGTGAAGAAACACAACTAATTTTTGTTTGTTGATCTTTATCCTGCAAATTTTCTTTAATTTATCTTCTAGCCCTAGTAGCTTTACTGCAGTTCATTATATTAACAACATCTTTGTCCGGGTGTGTTAGCTTATGCCTGTAACCCCAGCATTTTGAGAGGCCGAGGTGTGCAAATCATTTGAGGTCACCAACCTGACCAACATTGTGAAAAGCTGTCTCTATTAAAAATACAAAAACATGAGCTGGCCATGGTGGTGCGGGACTGTAATCCCAGCTACTCAGGAGGCTGAGGCAGGAGAATCACTTGAACCCAGGAGGTAGAGATTGCAGTGAGTCAAGATCATGCCACTACACTCCAGCCTGGGTGACAAAGTGAGACCCTGTCTCAAAAAATAAATGAGAATAAAAATAAAGATTTCTCTCATTTTACCTCTACAATCCCTTGTTTCCCCACTATGATGCATTTAAAAACAGGGATTCTTAATCTAGGTCCATATATAAAATTCAAGACAGTCCAGTGGCCACCTAAAATAACATGACAAACTTAGCATGTATATATAACTTTCTAAAAAGAGGATTAATTGCTTTCATAGAAACGTAAATAGCTATGAAAACCTCTTTTCCTACCCCACACAAAAAAACTAAGTTCCACTGTTTTAAAGAAAAAGAAATATAGTCATAATATTTAGTTTACCTCATTAAACATACTGCAAATTAATTGGAGGATGTGTAATTATAAGGAAAGTTCAGAATATTAATCTTCACTGCAAAAAAATGAAAAAAATATTTCTATATCTTTTCATTTCTCTTAATTTAGAAGGGAACATCACAAATTATACTCTGTACTAAGGCTGTCTTTACTATGAAAATGTTATCAGTTAGATAGTCATTTATTAAATACACATATTTCCTTTCAGCACCATGGTCTTTTGTGTAGATATAGAGTAGTGGTTCTTAAAGTGTGTCCTTAAATAGTGAGAACAGAAACAACCAGACACTGGTTAGAAATGCAAATTTTGTGGCTCCAGCCCAGGCCTACTAAATCTGAAACTCTGGGAGTAAGCCAAGTAATCTGTGTTTTAACAAGGTGTTTCCAGTGCAGACTAAAGTTTGAGACTCACTAGTAAGTAGAAATAATAAGATGATCATGACCTCAGGTCAATGGCTTCTCTACTTACCTGCTTTAATGTCCAAAAGCCAGTAACATATCAGAGGAATGGATTATATTAATATTTAGTATTCAACAAGTGTTTATTGTGAACAAGCAGCTATTACTTAATTAAATCCTGAGTTAGATTCTAGAAAAAAGGGAAAGAAGATACTCAGGGAGCAAATGACCTGCACAAAAGCCTTTTTGAATCAGTGATAAGCTAAGGGCTATAATAGAGTCACACCCACAATATGCCATTAAAACTTGAAGGATATCATTTAGCTGCCTACGAGGAATAGGCAGAGACAGTGGAAAGTTTCTGAGAGAAAGAAACTCTGAGCTGATTTAAAAGATGAGTAGAAATTTCCCAGAAGGACAAGGGAATGGAGGATATTTCTTGCAGGAAATATTGTACATAGAAAATGATATATCAAGCCTCATTTAAGGATTTGGAAAATAACAAGGTTTTTTTTTTTTTTCCTTTTCATAAAGGTATACTGCACACAGTTGCTTATTGAGTGGTCAAAAATAAAATTGGAGATATAATAAGATCAGATCATGAAGGCCTTTGACTATCATGGTTAGGTGGGTGATATTGATACAATAGGTAATACACATTTGTGTAAGGGCTTTTTATATCACAAAGTAAAACAAAGATTATTTCATGTTGGAATAATGATGTTGCCAGCTGATTAAAAGACTGGAAAATGAGTCAGAGTAACAAGAAAGAAATGTGTTAGATGTTCATTATATAGTCATTGCAATTACTTGCTAAAGTGAAATGGGATGAACACACATCAATATGAACTTATCCAAAGTTCTAACAGTAGTTTAAGACATCAAATCCCTGTTATCTACAACAAGTCTGTTTGTGGAAGAAGTTGCCGACCTTACCTGGACCTGAGTCAATTTAGAGAGCCAAGTGAAATATAGGAATAGAGGAATCAGTGGAAAGGCTGTGGGAGCTCTCTGGGCCCCCAAGCAGGCCATTCTGGGCACCACAGGGATCCGCCAGGAGGGTGGCCAGACCAGTGACGGCGGGTGGGGATGGAGTGGGGGCCGGGGAGTGGGAACACTACAAACAGAAAGAAATCTCCATCTGAACTTTGCAACAATTTGAATTGGATGAAAAGCCTCCTGCCCAGAAAACCCAGCTGGGATTATAGTCATGTGCCACCATGGCTGGCTCATGTTTTTGTATTTTTAGTAGAGACAGGGTTTCATGACATTGGTCAGGCTGATGACCTCAAAAGATCTCCCCTCCTCGGCCTCTCAAAATGCTAGGGTTACAGGTATAAGCCAACACAACCGGCCAGAGATGTCATTAATATAATGAACCACAGTAAAGCTACTAAAGCTAGAAGCAGAGAATCAATGGATTTAAACTATACCTTGGAACAAATGGACTTAACAGCTATATACAAAAAAGAATATTTTATCCAACAACTGCAAAATACACGTTCTATTCAACAGCACATGGAACTTTCTCCAAGATAGACAATACAATAGGCCATAAAATGAGCCTTAATAAATTTTTTAAAAATTGAATTTATATTAAGCACTCTCTCAGACCACAGTGTAATAAAACTGGAAATCAACTCCAAAAGGAAACTTCAAAACTATGTAAACACATAGAAGTTAAATAATCTGATTCTGAATGGACAGTGGATCAGAAACAAAATCAAGATGGAAATTTAAAAATTATTTGAACTGAATGGCAATAATGACACAACCTATCAAAACCTCTGGGATACGGCAAAGACAGTGCTAAGGGGAAAGCCTTAAACACCTACATCCAAAAGACTGGAAGAGCACAAACTGATGTTCTCAGGTAACACCTCAAGTAACTGGAAAAACAATAATAAACCAAACCCAAACTGAGCTGAAGAAAGGAAATAACCAAGATCAGAGCAGAACTAAATAAATTTGAAACAAACAAACAAACACACTAAAGATAAATGAAACAAAATGTGGTTCTTTGAAAAGATAAAACTGATAGACCATTAGCAAGATAAACCGAGAAAGGAAGAGAGAAAATCCAAATAACCTCGTTAAGAAACTAAGTAGAAGATATTGCAACTGACACCACTGAAACGCAAAAGATCATTCAAGGCTAGTATGAAAGCCTTTACACACCTAAACTAGAAAACCTAGAAGAAATGGATAAACTCCTGGTATAATACAACCCTCCTAGATTAAATCAGGAAGAATTAGATACCCTGAACAGACCAAAAACAAGAAGCAAGATTAAAGTAGTAATTTAAAAATTACCAACAAAAAAATGGTCAAGGACCAGATGAATTCACAGCAGAATTCTAGCAAACATGCAAAGAATTGGTACCGATCCTTATGACACTATTCCACAAGATAGAGAAAGAAGAAACCCTCCCTAATTCATTCTATGAAGCCATCATCAACCTAATATCAGAACAAGGAAAGGCCATAAACAAAAAAGAAAACTGCAGACCAATATCCTTGATGAACATAGGTGCCAAAATCCTTAACAAAATAATAGCTAACCGAATCCAACAACATATCAAAATGATAACCCACCATGATCAAGTGGGCTTCATAGCAGGGATGCAGGTATGGCTTAACATACACAATTCAGGCCAGGTGTGGTGGCTATGCCTGTAATCCCAACACTTTAGTAGACTGAGGTGGGTGAATTACCTGAGGTCTGGAGTTCAAGACTAGCTTGACCAACATGGTGAAATCCTATTTCTACTAAAAATGCAAAATTAGCCAGGCGTGGTGATGGGTGACTGTAATCCTAGCTACTTGGGAGGCTGAGACAGGAGAATCACTTGAACCCAGGAGACAGACATTGCAGTGAGCTGAGATTGCACCACTGCACTCCAACCTGGGCAAAGACGTCAACAAAACAAAATAAAACAAAACAAGAACAAACAAATTCCATATAAAAAAAAATACACAAGTATATAAATGTGATACATCATATAAACATAATTAAAAACAAAAATCACATGATCATTTCAATAGATGTAGAAAAGGCATTTGTCAAAATCCAGCATCCCTTTATGATTAAAACTCTTAACAAAATCGACATACAAGAGACATACCTCAACTTAATAAAAGCCGTCTATGACAAACCAATAGCCAACGTAATAGGGAAAAGTTCAAAGCATTTCCTCTGAAAAGTGGAACAAGACAAGGATGCCCACTCTCACTACTCCTCTTCAATATTTTACTGGAAATCCTAGCCAGAGCAATCAGACCAGAAAGAAATAAAGGGCATCCAAATTGGTAAAGAGGAAGTCAAACTGTCACTGTTTGCTGATGATATGATAATTTACCTTGAAAACCCTAAAGAGTCCTGTAGAAAGTTCCTAGAACTGATAAAAGAATTCAGCAAAGATTTTGGATACAAAATTAAGGTAAACAAATCAGAAGTTCTTCTATACATCAACAGTGACCAAGCAAAGAATCAAATTAAGCATTCAAACCCTTCTACAGTAGCTATAAGAAGATAAAATACTTATGAATATACCTAACTAAGGAGTCAAAAGACCTCTACAAGGAAAACTACAAAACACTGCTGAAAGAAATCATAGATGACACAAACAAATTGGAAACACATCCCATGCTCATGGTTGGGTAGAATCAATATTGTAAAAATGACCATACTGCCAAAAGCAGTCTAAAAATTCTATACAATCCCCATCAAAATATCACCATCATTCTTCACAGAATTAGAAAAACAGTTCAAAAATTCATATGGAATCCAAAAGAAGCCCGCATAGACAAAGCAAACAAACAAAGTTGAGAGGCATCACACTATCTGATTTCAAACTATACTATAAAGCCAGACTCACCAAAACAGCATGGTACTGGTATAAAAGTAGGCACATAGACCAATGAAATGGAATAGAGAACCCAGAAATAAACCCAAATACATCCAACTAGTCTTTGGCAAAGCAAATAACAACATAAAGTAGGGAAATGACACCCTTTTAAACAAATGGTACTGAAATAATTGACTAGTCACATGTAGGAGAATGAAACTGGATCCTCATCTCATACTTTATACAAAAATCCACTCAAGATGAATTAAGGACTCAAATCTAAGACCTGAAACAACTATGTTGTTAATATAGTCTTCATAGAATGAAACTATATATATATTTTAGCATCTATGTTCATCAAGGTTTTATATATATATATATATATAACCTTGATGAACATAGATATATAGATAGATATATATCTCTATATATAGATATATCTATATATATATATCTCTCTCTATATATAGATATATATCTTGATATATCTATAGATATCTCTATATAGAGAGATATATATATCTATATCTAGATATCTATCTATCTATATATCTATGTTCATCAAGGTTATATACATATATAAAACCTTGATGAACATAGATGTTAAAATCCTTAACAATCTAATAGCTAACCAAATCCAGCAACATATTAAAAAGATAATCCACCATGGTAATCCACCATGATATATATATATATATATGATATTCAATCATCCATCGTGGATGAGATTGGAGACTATTATTCTAAGTGAAATAACTCATGAATGAAAAACTAAATATCATATGTTCTCACTGATATGTGCGAGCTAAACTATGAAGACACACAAAGGCATAAGAATGACACAGTGGACTTTCGGGACTTGGGATGAAGACTGAGAGAGGAGTGAGTGAATAAAAGACCAAATATTGTGCAGTGTTTACTGCTTGGGTAATAGGTCCACCAAAATCTCACAAATCACCACGAAAGAACTTATTTATGTAACCAAATATGACCTGCACCCCAATAACTTATGGCAATATTGAAAAAACAATTTACAAACTCAATGGTGAGTGTAGGGAATATATTACAAACGGTTCAAATTGTTTTCAGACAGATGAAGCAAAATGTCTGCACAGATTATTTTTTATTTTTCCTCCAAAGATGTCATTTTAAGCTGCATTGGAAATGCATGTTTCCAAACATTTACCGAATAATTGGTTTATTAATATAACCTACAGTCATTAGTTAAGAAGAGAAAAATAATGACTCAGTCATGTTCAAAACAATAAGATAGACTTTGGTGGCATAAAACATTCAAGATAAGCACACTGTTTTCTTTGTTCTTACTAAGCCAATTGATGATTTAAAAGTTTGATTAATTATTTTCAACAACATTATTTTCAACTTTGGGTCCATGTCTTATTTCTTAATTTAAAAAATACTGCACAAGTATAAAATAATGGTTATGACATGATGACAGAAAGGTGGCAGAAGAAATGTTATACCTATGAACACACCAATTTAACAACACACAGATTGGTCGCCCTTGTGAGAAATCCAGAAATTAGTTAAAAGACTCCTGCACCTCAGTTCAGTGTGAAACCGGTAATACTGCTACCAGTCGAAATAGCGAAAATTTCCTCTTGCCAACATTTCCACTTCTGGCACAGCCCCGTACCATCAGAAGCAAACCCACAACTCAGCTTCTCCGTGAGAAGCAAAGGAGTTTAATTGCACATGTAGTATGCCAAATGTTTTGAGTGCTGCCCAAGAATCTGGCTTCTATCTCATCTGCCTGAGAAAGCTGATAGGGTTTAGCATAAGCAAGTATTCTGGGAGCTACAGAGAATAGAACAGTGGTTTAAACTAGCATGTGGGCACTCATCACAGCTCCTTTTCTCATTCAGTGCAGAGCAAGCGGGTGATAAACCCAAACTCCCAGCTTTCCCCTGAGGAGGCAAAGTGTTGGGTTTTGCATCCAGAGTCCTAACTTATCTTGATGTAACCCAAAGAATTATTATTATTATTACTTTGGAGACAGAGTCTTACTCTAACCCCCAGGCTGAAGTGCAGCGATTCTCCTACCTCAGCCCCTCAGCCTCCCAAGTAGCTGAGATTAGAGACACATGCCACCATGCCCAGTTAATTATATATATATAATCTCCACCAATAAATGAATGGACATACAATGGAATATTATTCCATCTTAAAAATGAAAGAAATCCTACAATATTTAACAATATGGATGAGCTGTTAGTACATTATGCTGAGTGAAATAAACTAGTATGAGAAAGACACACACTGCACATTTCCACTCGAATGGGGTATATAAAGTAATAAAACACATGAAATCGAAGAACAGAATTGTGATTGTCGGAGACTGAGTATGCCAGCAAATGGGAATTAATCAACAGGTATAAAATTTCTATTATGTGCTGGGTGCAGTGGCTCATGCCTGTAATCCCAGCACTTTGGGAGGCAGAGACAAGCAGATCACCTGAGGTCAGGAGTTCGAGACCAGCCTGTACTACCTGGTGAAACCCAGTCTCTACTAAAAATACAAAAATTAGCTGGGCATGGTGGCGGGCACTTGTAATCCCAGCTACTTGGGAGGCTGAGGTAGGGAGAATTGCTTGAACTTGGGAGGCGAATGTTGCAGTGAGCCACGATCTTGCCATTGTACTCCAGCCTGGGTGACAGCGAGACTTCGTTCAAAAAAAAAAGTCTGTTATACAAGATGACAATGTTCTAGATGCCTGCTGTACAGCATTGTGCCTATAGATAACAGTAGTGTAGTTTAGTGTACACTTTATTTGTTAAGAAGTTAGATCTCATATTGTTTTTATAAAAAATTTTAAAAGTTAAAAAATAATGATCCTCTTTTCCCTTTTAATATTTTCTTCCTTCCTACTGTTTCCATCATTGTTATTTTGAGTCTGTAAATAAAATAATGACCATCTATCCTTTTTTGTTACTTCTTCCTTTCTAATTGCTTGGGGCCTGTTAATTGAAGAGATTCATATGCCTGTGAGTCATTTCCTATATACCCAGAACTACTCCTATGATTGTGGTAGCCACTAAATAAAGGGCTAGACATTATAGGTAGCTGTATCAGAGAAAACTAAAAAAATCAGCCAGTAATTGAAAAAATCAATTCTAATTTCTAATTAAGCAAATAAAATATATTTGGAAATCTAATCTCTCAACAAAAGATTAGCATTTTAATGAGAAAACGGTAAAATATTTAGTAAGCTGTTAAGAAAAAGTATCCAAAATTTGAATATAAAGCAAAAGAAGGTCCACATATACTTTCAGTCCTAGGAGTACTGTCTGATAGGTCCATGCAAGGATGATTATTCATCTAGGCTTACGTGCCTGTATTTGACTTGCTGTTTATAATCAGTTACGGCTCAAAGTCTATGGTTATATGTTAACTTGTAGATTTGTGTCTGGTAGAGCTGGAAATTTTTTTCTATCTGATAAAAAAGATAACCCAAAAGATTGTATTTATTTTAACTTTTATTTTAGGATTGGGGGTACATGTGAAAATTTGTTACATCAGTAAACATGTCTCACGGAGGTTTGTCATACAGATTATTTGATCACCCAGGTATTAAGCCCAGTACCCAACAGTTATCTTTGCTGCTCCACTCCCTCCATCCTCACATCGATCCCAGTGTTTGTTGTTTCCTTGTGTTCATAAGTTCTCATAATTTACTTCCCATTTATACGTGAAAGCATGTGGCAATTGTTCTGTTCCCATGCTAATTTGCTAAAGATAATAGCATCCAGCTCCATTCATGTTCCCACAGAAACATTATCTCGTTCTTTCTCATGGCTGTATAGTATCCCATGGCATATATGTAAGGAAATGTAGCACATTTTCTTTATCCAGTCTTTCACTGAGGGGCATTTAGGCTGATTTCATGTCTTTGCTCTTGTGAATAGTGCTCCAATGAACATTCGCATGCATGTGTCTTTGTGGTAGAATGATTGACATTCGTCTGAGTATATATCCAGTAATGGGATTGCAGGTCAAATGGTAGTTCTGCTTTTAGCTCTTTAAGGAATTGCCATAGTGCTTTCCACAATGGTTGAACTAATTTGCACTCCCACTAACAGTGTATAAGTGTTCTTTAGCCTTATTGAACATTAATCAGTTTTGTATCTAATTAAGCAATATTAATCCAATCTTTGTTTTTTCAGTCCATAAATATACACAAATGGCTTTATGGTTGTGGCACCTTGGCTAGAATAAACTACATTCTCCAGAACTGCCTTTCCAGTGTGTTTCCAGGTAAGGTGAGCTGTAAGAGATATTCTTAACAAGAGGTGGAGGACAGAAGGGACACAGCAGCCATGTTTTTCTCAGTTATCTAATCAAACATCAATCTAGGTACTACTGTAAAGAGATTTTTGGCCTACATAAATGAAGTTTCTGATTACTTAAGTATAAATTAGAGAGACTACTCTGGGAAGGATGGACCTTTTCAGTCAGTTTAGAGTTTTCTGGGTCTAAACTGGGGAATGTTTAAGGCTAAAATGTTTAAGCTTTCCCTGAGAACACAGCTTGGGCCCTTTTAAGTTCCAGGCTGCTCCTAATCATACTTTTCTGACAGCATATAAATAATGAACTTTGGCCCAAACTGAGGGAGTTCCAGCATATCTATAATCTTCCCTCCTGGACTTTCTGACCTATAGAACTTTCAGAATCTTCCTTTCTGAACTTTCTGACTTTTGAAGTGCAGAAAGTCCAGAATTTGTAAATCAATACTTGAAGTGAATAAAAATGTGTATATGTCCATGTGTTTTACTGATTCTTCTTACCTGGTTAAATTCTTGACTCATAAGCTTTGTTAGTGAGTTAAATAAACTTTTTACATGCTTATTCTATGTTTGTATGAGTCATCTTTTTTAAGTTTTAAAAACTTTGACTTTGACAATGTCAATAGTAAATATCTTCAATAGTTCCTTTGTACTCCACTAAATATACTTACTTCTTAATGTAATAAGAAATCCAATATCATGTATATTTGAAATGAGTTTCATTCCATGTTTCCCAAGTCACTAGTATCAAGCTGTCATCATAACATTATTAAAGAATGACTTTATTATTTTATTAGTATTATTGGTATTTAGAAACTAGGTTACTTAATTTCTGATTTAGCATATGGGAACCAAGTTAAATTTAGGGGGAGAAACTTGGCAAGAATGATCCAAAGAAGATACTCTAGAGCTAGAATGCTCACAGACAGCCATTTATTTTGCTTATCTTCCACTCAATGGATTGCTTTAGCCAGGTGTAACAAAGAAAGGGAAAATAAGAACATAATGACCAGGTAGGGTACTCCAATCAAATGCTGCATTCTCTCAGTTAAAATCAGCAAGATGGAATGGCAGCTAAGAGGCTACTCTGGGAAAGGCCAACTATTTATACTAAGTATTTCTGTCAATTGAGCAAAAACATGACTCATGATGACTTTTGGCAGCTGGAGGACAGAAAGAGATCGTTATTTTTTCCAAATGAGCTCTTGGAGAGTTGCATCTGGTGAGCAAGAAGTCTTTTAAAATAGCCCTTGAGATTAGAAAAGGATGGGTTAAGAGAAAGATGATAATTAAAAACTGGAAGAAATGAAAGTGAATAAGAAGAGGGGGAAAAACTGACTCAGATAAAAAGACAAAAAATAACCAGGAATAGATTCTCTTTCAAATCATTGCTCTACACCACAAAAAGGAAAGCAACCAGCCTGTGGGATTTTCTGTTGATGATTCAACAGTGGCATGATTAGTTGTAGCTCAGATACGGACATGATTTGCAAGCCAACTAGGGCCCTTCACTAGACAGGGTGGGTGCAGTGGGGAGACTTGGCAGACCACTTCTCCTTGTGAGTGAAAGAGGAAGGGTGTAGTCTGTTTGCACTTATCCTGCATTTCATCAGTTCAACTTGTGATGTTTTCATTCACTTAGAAAAATGATGAAGTGGTCCTCAATGGATGTGTTTTACTTTCTAAACAATAAAGATATCTGTTTTTTTTTTTTTTTTTTTTTTTTTGATGATGTAGAGGAGCAAATTTTCACCAACCACCTTTTCCACATTACACAGAGAGGGCATTCAATATCTAAGTGGGTGGCTCCCTCAAAGGGACTAATTTTGGAAACCCCCACCTAGAAAAACATTTTAGATTTTTATGACTCTTTTCATCCAAAGATCTTAAGGGATTACCAAGCAAAATATGAAAGCTCTGACAACATTTGAGGTGGTAGCAGACAAGAATTGCTGATGTTCCTTGGCAGATGAAAAAGCAGGGGCCAAAATGAGGGTACCATGAGACAGAAAATAACAATAGTACCAATAATCCTATGCCTCAAACCACTGCTGCTGC
Organism: Plecturocebus donacophilus; assembly: GCA_004027715.1. Classification (NCBI taxonomy): domain Eukaryota; kingdom Metazoa; phylum Chordata; class Mammalia; order Primates; family Pitheciidae; genus Plecturocebus; species Plecturocebus donacophilus. Next base: position 44,140 of record PVKP010001391.1, on the reverse strand, counting down.
CTTTGAAACTGCTGTACACTTCTGTAATAACATAGTCTCATTGTGATTATGTGCAAAATAATACTCTTTTATTAAAATACCACCATTACTTATGTGTGAGTATGCATTGTAAGTTCCTGAAACTCACATTGTCACAATCAAAAGCAATTTCTAAGACATATGTCACATAATTCTGAATATTTCTTATTCTTTTTACCTTTATTACATTATATCTTTGATTGACATTAACTTGTATAATTAATACTTAATTTGGGGAGCTAATGATGAGCATAAATAAGAATTATAGGTCTTATTTTATTATAAATAAAACTTTTAGTAAAATATGCTATATGTGGCTTCATTTTGCTAGTGGATTATTTACATTTGTCATGAGAGGGAAGAAATACTTTCACAAATACGTATTTTATGTTCTTGAAGGAGCTATGCTTTATTTTTAAAATGAATTTTTCTTCTTTCTCAAATACTTTTGCATTTCTCTATAGTATTGCTAAATTTAAATTTACTGTAAGCTTGAGAGGTTTTCCAGGAATAGGTTAAATCAATTAGCATTGTGCTCAGCCCATTACTAGGTATGAAAAACAAATATCTAGAATATTAAACACATTTCTTCTAAGTTCCAGAGCTCAGATTCGTAATATGTTTCTCTTGACCTAAAAGGCATGTAATCAAATAAGCTGCAGAGAAAACTGCTTTTTTGTAGTATTAATACAATCTTTGCCAAATTAGTCTCTGTTTTAAATTTCAGAAAATTTCTCATATACATATTTTAATATATTTAAAATGATGAACCTATAATTGGAGACCGTTAAATGATTCATATTTACTCTCTTGGATTTCAAAATGTAACCAGTGCCAAAAAGCCTCTGGGTGTATGTACAAAATTTGTAAAAATACATAAAAACTTACCGAACCAAAACCACAGTGGAACTCATGATAACTTTCCAGACAGCATAATTCACCATTTAGTCACAGGGGAATGCCAATCTCAAAAGGTAGATTTTACTCCAAGCCAAGAATATCAACAAAAATAAACACTTCTTGGATTAAGAACAAAAGGAAAATCCAATTCCATTGGCCTTAAAACAATCCTGATATTAATGATAATAAATTGTCTATTTCAGTGTGCCAACACTTGAGAAATTTTTTTTCTTAAACATTATGCCTTATTGAAATAATACTGAAAAACCAAGAATATTAGAATACGTGGTAATCACTGTTTTCTATTTATTATGCATTGAGGTCTATACTTCTTCCTGGTTTCATATTAGATGAGTACAGAAACCATATTAAATGTATTTAGCCAAATGAGAGAATTATAGTGAGTTGTTGCCTGTCTCTGAATTCTGCTTCCAGATAAGAAGCAGAGGGAGTCCTGTTCACTCCGCTTCCAACATGTGCCCGTCTCTCTCTCTCTATCTCTGTTCCCACTGCCCAGTTCAGACTGAGACATCTCTTGCCTGGCAGCTATAACAGCCTCTTCCCCTCTGTTTCCTCTCGCTTTCTGATCTTTGCCTTCCCCCAATTTTCAATTTGATCCCCTCTCGGCAGTTTGACTCATCTTTTAAGAAATGATATCAGATCAGTTCATTCCCTAGCTTGAAATTCCTACACAAGTTCTCATTGTACTTATGATACAATACAATACAATTTTTATAGAATCTACACAATATGTAGGTTCTAATATGTAGATACACAATGGTCGTTTTATTTAACTCCCAATTCTATTACCTTTATCCTTCCCTGAACTGCTAATGTGGTAGTAATATCACCAGCCCTGGTGACCCAAGTAGGGCATTCAAGTACAGCTAAGAACAAAGAACTCAATTGAGAAGCTATGGAAATGCATTTGAGATTCATAACAAACACAATTTCAAAAAACCAAAAAGTTTTCCATATGTAAGACCCCAGGAATTTATTATGAGGACAGTTTTCAGTTTGTGGTTTTGAACAACAACAGCAGCAAAAAAGCTTTCTTAGAAGAACAAGAGGCAGAGCCTAGAGGACTAAATAAAGTCTATGAAACAGGGATAAAGTGAAGGATTGAGGATGATCACCTAAAACCAGCTTCCTGCTACACAGGAAATAAATATTAAACACACACATAGGCACATGCACTCATGTACACTTTTGGTGAAGGAAGATGGAGTTTGGAGAATATTTGAAGTCAATAATTTAAGATTTAGATGCGCTCTGAGTCCCTGAGAGGAAAGCTACAATCCTCTACTTTTGAAGCTTAACTTAGGGTGAAAAAGAAAATGGAATACAGATAATTAGACTGGATTAGCAAAATCCCAGAGGAGAGAATTATATCTTCAAAGAAACATTCAAGTAAAATTTCAAGTTCTTTGAAACTCTGCATTTACAGAAGTGCTAGAAAGTCCAAACTAGGGCAAAGATGACAAATGTCTGGTAGAGGTGTTCCATAGATGAGGCCAAGAACAAGCCTTACAAAGCCCAGCAGGAATCCAGTGGCAGAGAGAGCAGAGGAGAATCCACAGTACACCATTCCCAGCAGGGCCAGTGCACACTCAGAAAGTCTTTAAACTGAATGAGCAGGGTCCTTAACGCTGAGGGGACTTTGGCCAAGAGTTTAGTCAAGATGGGTAAGCTGCACAACCAAAGACCACAGAAGACTGTGGATGCTGGTCTATAGAGCCAAAGGTCAGTCAGAGCAACAAATACGATGGCAGAGAAGAGTCAAATAATGGAATTAATGTCAGACACCCTCAAGAGGAAAATGATGTTTGTTCATCAGAAGTGATACGATTATCTCAAAGTTTCCAGTTGAAGCATGTTACACCATTATGAAAGTGGGAGTTCCACACCCAAGTTATGTCCACTTTTTTTAAAAATGAAGAAAAATTAATTCACATAAATACACAACTGAATTGTGACAGCAAAAACACCTAATTCCTTACCACTGTGCAACAGGGTACCTAGAGGGTGACATTTTTATTATTGTGATTGTTATTATTACTAATGAAAGAATGCGTCATTTAAAAGTTACCAGCTGCTGTCACTTTTAACAGCAGAGACCACAAATTGCTATGGAGCAGTGTGCCTGTCAGTGCAGGAGTTGATCAGGATGGCAGCAGAATGTGTGGAACTTTCTGTTCTTGACGATGTGGCACTAAAACAGAAAAAGGAACGCATCAGCAAACATTTTCATTTTCTTTATTTTTGTTCTTTTTCCACAGGGAAAATGTAAGCTAGTCTGATGGCCCCGTGAGAGAAAAATAAAACCTTCCATACTTTAGCGATATTTAAATTTTTCTCCTAATTTAAATATAAAAACATGATGTTCTAGGCCCCAAGGGGCTGGAGGGAAACATAATAATTACAAAAAATATATGTAGCAACTTACTTCATGGGTGATGAAGGGAATATGAGATAGCCAAGCTGTTTATGAGTCTTCAATGACCTAAAAACTGACAAATGTATTTAAAAGAATTGGTGGCATATATAATTGAATCAAAAACATTTAACTAGATAACATAATTCATTTACTTAAAATTGTGTTAAGATGCTGAATACAGTTAAGAGATTGACTCTTATACACTGGTGATTATTAAAAGCATGTATATATTTATGATGGTATTTTTCTTTTTCTAGGGGGAAGATGGAGTCTCATTCTGTCATCCAGGCTGGAGGGCAATGGCACAATCTTGGCTCACTGCAACTTCCACCTCCCAGGTTCAAGCAATTCTCCTGACTCAGCCTCCTGAGTAGCTGGGATTACAGGCATGCACCATCACTCCCAACTAATTTTTGTAGTTTTAGTAGAGACCAGGTTCAACCATGTTGGCCAGGCTGGTCTCGAACTCCTGACCTCAGGTGATACGCCTACCTCAGCCTCCCAAAGTGCTGGGATTACAGGTGTGAGCCACCACGCCTGGCCTGTGTTTTTAAATCACAGATGAGGAACTCTTTATTCTATTAACTTAACAGATTCTTGGAGTCACTAAAACTTACTGAAAAATCATTCAGCTTCCCCCTAACTATGAGAATAGCAGTAAAAAATATAAAAGAAAATTACATCACCTGATTATGTACGAAGTATAAAATTGACAGGATTAGATGATGGAAAGTGGGTATCTCTTTCTATATTTCAATTGTTTGAGAAATTGTTGTGTTGAATCAAATATACTTTAATAAGAAATGTAAACTAAATAAAATGGTCAGAAAACTGTTCCAATAGCTGATGGATCATAATTGCATGTGGAAAATTTTCAATCCCCTAGAAATAAGTTTTAAATGTTTTGCCAACATATGTCTCAATTTCTAAGTCTTGTAAAAATGTAGTCTTTCTTGAATATTTTTGAAGGACACTTACACAATAGCTATATTCAGTAAAACCCCATTTATCTGATAAAAGTTCATTCAAAATAGTGTATAACTTGAAGAACTACTCTTAAGTAATTGTATAGATAGAGTTTTCCTGTTGAGTGTTCATTTATTTTGAGATAAAATTTCAAGGTTACAGAAATATATATAAAGAAGCAGAATGGTCACACATTAGTTATCAAGCTATATTATGCTTTTCCATGAGCAAAAACTATGAATACCAGCATCATTTCATGATATATTTGTCCTGTGAGTTAAAGTGTCTTCACAATAAAACCCAATTGCTATGACTAGAAGAATCATAAGGCTATATCCACTGATTCCCAAGGTCACTAAGATAGATGGCTAATCTGACATTTCTCTTCACATAAGAAAGAGAACCCTGACTTAGGACTATATAATAAAGATAAAGGCTCATAAATATTGCTGTATATTTTTGATAATATTAACCTTTTTAAGTATTTTCCACCAAAATACAAATTATTACTTTTAAGAATAATCTAAAATAAACAGAAAGGGAACAAAACAAAATAAGAGTTACTATATGTTTTATCCTTAGTTTTTAGAATTAATTTATATTTCTAAATTTGTAATACATGCATTGAAAACAGATTCACGAGGTATTAAAATATAGACAATAAAGAAGTAATTTTCTTTTTTATTCCTATCCAGCTCTTCTCCCCAAAGGCCACCACTATTACTAGCTCCTTGGATATTCTTCCACAGATATCCTTTGCACATATAAGTATATATGTGCCTGTAGCTGCATTATTATATAGTATTATATATATATATATAAAATACTTTCAAATACACAGAATGCACTATTACACAGGATTATTATATAACATTATATAGTATTATCATATAGTATTATTCAAATACACAAAATGCATTATTATGGGGTATTATAGATAATATTTTTAAATACACAGAATAAAGCATGTATGCATGTACACATTGCAGCACTAAAAATGTTCATTGATTGGGTTTGTTTAAATAAATAATTGTAAATCTGTCTAATGGAATGTTTTGTAGATATTGTAAAAATTAAAAAGTTTTTATATGCACAAAATAGAATACTCTATTTATATTAAGTGAAAAATAAAGATAGATAAAAGATTCCATATTATGCTAAATTTACATGTTAAAGAAGAAATCTACAGGCACATATATACTTATATGTGCATAGGATATCTGTGGAAGGATATCCAAGGAGCTAGCAATGGTGGTGGCCTTTGAAGAGAAGAGCTGGGTAGGAATAAAAAAGAAAAAAAATGATATACATACATATAGATATAGATATAAAATATATCCATAGAAAGTGAATTGCTGGCACATAGAATATGCATTTACATTTATGATTAAATAATAAAACTGCCTTTAATTCCAAATATATCAATTCATGCTCGTTTACAAGGTATACAAGTATCTGTTTCCCCATATTACAGGGTATAAAATGTTTTTATTGTCATTTTGAAAATGTCTAAATTGAAGACATATTTGCCTATGCTTGAAAATTTTAAAAATAAAAAACAATAACATAAGCTACAATGGAAGATTTGCACATTTTCTTTTGTAAAAGTAAGTATAATCTCCAAGTTTCATTTTTCTTTGAACAGATAAAATAATGTCATTTTTTTACAAAGTCAGGTTATTTCAAACTAATAATTATCTCCAAATTTCAGCTGTATTGCAAGTAAAATAAAATTACTTCAGTTTGAATATAAATAGTACAATTGTAGAAAGTGATTCATTTCCTCATGTATCATTTAAAGGCAGAGAATGCTGGTAATCAATTTAAATCAAATATTTAATTCTACTTTTTCCAAATTGTTTGATTTCTCAGTACTTTATATTTCTTTTTTTTTCTCTAAAATAAGAAATCCCAAGGTTTAAATTTCTCCCAATAAAGTACACTTTTAAAAATTAAAAGAAAAATATTGAGCAAAAATTTTACTCATTCAAATGCTAATTTCTTTTTAGTACTTAAAAATACCTATTTGTAGAGTTTTGGACAAAAACACTACTCTCAACTTTAACACTTGAGTAATTTCAAGACTGCAATGCTTGGTGAAGAGTTACTTGCTCAACCATGTTTTTCTTTAAATAAATCCCCACTTTACAGTTAATCAATTTTAAAAGATTAGATTTGATAAATATATTTTTTAGAGTTTGGTGTAAAGTTTTTAATATTGAAAATAGCTATGTGATTGTGAAATATTACCAATGCCTTGAGCATTAGGGAAACTTTTCTATTTGTCCATAAGAAATGGGATTAAATTGTAAAACAGGGGGAAAATAACTTCTTGACCCAGGATGCAAAGATTGCAGTGATTCTCCTGCCTCAGCCTCCTGAGTAGTTGGGATTACAGGCAATACCCATTCAGAATTGCTTTTACTGTGATAAAGCCCCAAAAGTATTAATTAGACACTTTGAAGCATCCGACATCACGTTTAAGTAAAAACTCCTTGAGAGTCGAAAGTTCTCCTTAAAAAAACTGCTCACCTGAAATTTGTCTCACTAAAAGATTCAAGAAAGAGTGAACAAGGCTGGCTCTCTGACCTTTTCAACCAGACTCCTGCAGTGAATGCAAAGATCTGGCAATAGTACCAGCTTGACTTCTCTTTGACCACCACTGGGGTAAAGGGATATACACGCATAATTAAAGACAGTGGCCAGAGGTCAGTTCCACTGGGTTACCTGAATAAGACTCTCAGCAGAAGAAAGGGGATTTTTATAGCCCTTGGGAAAAGGAGTAAGAAGAAGAACGTGGGGCATGTCTTCAGTGGACCCCAGATTCCCAGCCCTGAGAATCCTTATCTGAGCAGTACTTGCTAAAAAGTTTCCACAAGCCACTAAGGCATTATCATCCTCAGTGACTCGTAAGATACTAACACTCTCATACACAGGAGAATATGAATCCTCAATTACTCAGTACGACGCCCATTCTTGCAGTGAGGTTTTATTTCATGGAAATATATGTTTATGTATTCATAATTTTTCATGAAAATATATTTTAATGCCTTAGGATTATCAGACATTGGTATTCTGTGATTCATAAAAATTTATTGCTGGCACTAGCATTTATCACAGCTTAGAAAATTTAAAAACCTATTTAGACCTTTATCGTTTTGGCACTTATTATTTACTGTCTAGAGTATCTTCCCACTATATCTCATAATCAGCAATTATGAATGAAGCCCTGACTAGCTCTCCCACAAAAGAACTTACATAATATTGTCCTCACTGCCAAAAGATAGTCTACACTACCAGAACATTTGTTATACTATTCAGAATCTAGCTCCAATTAACTGCCAAGTCACATCTCTCTCTATTCAGCTACCAGCATTTTGCATTGCAGACATTTAAAACTTGTTGAAAAGTTTCTCTGATGTAACTCTGTTTTGTTTTGCTTTGTTTTGTTTCAAGATGGGATGTCACTCTGTTACCCAGGTTGGAGTGTGGGGGTGCACTATCATAGCTCATGGGTCACTGAACAACCTGGACTCAAGAGATTCTCTCAACTCAACCTCCTGAGTAGATGAGACTAAGAGCACATACCACAAAAACCAGCTAATTTTTGTTTTTTTTTATTGTAGAGATGGGCTCTTGCTATATTGTGCAGGCTGGTCTCAAACTTCTGGCCTAAAGCAATCCTCCCACCTCAGTCTCCCAAAGTATTGGGATTGTAGGTATGGCTACCCTGCCCAGCCTCAAATGTAACTCTGTACCATTGACCTTACCAGTCTACCTAGCACATTTCTATTGTTTCTTCAAGGTAAATCATATGCCACCTCTTCTGTTAAGCCTCAATAATTATGATGGCAAAATTAGTAATGTCTCAATTTGCTATGACTGGCCGAATCTACTAGAGATTGTGTTAATCTGTGTTGTAATTATTCCTCTGTGTGTTTGATCCCTTCATTAAGCCATTAGCTAATTTTTCAGAAAGTGATTTTTATATTTGCCTATGTAATGGTCGTCTAATGTGTAATGCCTACATGAGATTAGACCATGATAGATAATTGACAATCGAGTGTTGAATGAATAAACAAACAATGAAGTAAATACACAAGTGCAGCAAAACCACAGAGAAGTTCTACGTAGTTAATATTTTCCTGGTATAAGGCTGCCTCTGTTTTAATATTCCAATGTTGTAGAATATATGAGTCTCTTAGCACAGTATTTTTCAGCCAATTATTTATATAGGAAAAAATTGCATTTATGTCTCAAATACTCAATATGACATTTCTAAACAAAATTGTGTGGGGAAAAAAGTTATGTTCCAAATAGAATTGACACAATGTCATAATCACAAGGACATTTTGAGAAGCAGGCTAATTCTCATCAAAGAGGGCATTTATCTTAGATGTTGCTGGCACTAAAAAAGGCAATGTTACTGCAAACAATTTATATTTTTATCAAGTGAATAAATTATATTCGGTGATCTGGAAGAAATATTTTAAATATTCACCGTATTTTAGAAAATTGAGAGCTTGGAGTTGACAAGTACTCATTATATTTTCTCCCATTTAAAATAATGAGAAATAGATTCCTGAAAGCATTTCTATTTGGATCATGATATTGAGGAACATTGTTTTCAATGCATAGGAGATAGCTGTATAATGTTTATACTTATTACTTTCAAGCCATTTTGTTATTGTGAGAAATATAAAGTGATTTATTTCTTGTCTTCAAGGAGCTTACAGTTCAGTTGGAAGAACAAGGCATACATATCACAGTTTAGTTGGAAGAACAAGGTATACGTATTACTAACTATAATATAATCCACATTTGAGAAATATGATGGACTCACAATTAATCTTCGTATCAAATGCTAACTGATGAAATTATAGCAAATACATGGCATGCTATATTATTGAAGATTCTGAGGTCACAGCCCAGCTTAGGAGAAGAACACCGTGATGATTAGTGATAATGGAAACGTAATTGCCACCACTGCTCTAGAGACTGAGAGAAAAAAGAAAGCAGTTCTACTTGAAGTGATAAATTAAAATATCCTTAAAGAGGTGACATTTAGGCTGGGCAGGGTATTTTTAGAATCAGGAATAGAAAGAAGCAGTCAAAGTGAAATAGTGCCAGAAGTAAGTGTAGATTAGAGAGAAATGACAAAATACAATGAATGCAAGTAGTCATGTTGGCTACAGGCAAATGTATCCTTGTTGTCCTCAAAATGGCAGCAAAGGACAGCTGCTAAGAGAGCCTCTTTCAGCTTGACATATTTTGGAAGGGACAGCACTTTGGCCTTATAGGAATAGAAATTTACTCTGTATACAGATTTGCCTTTGCTGCACCAGTGCTTCTCCCAAAACTACCAACTACAGACCTATGGAATGCCTGTACACTGCCATGATATTCCACACAGTATTGCTTCTTATAGAGGAAATTAATTTATAGAAAATTAAGTGAGTTAGCAAACCCACACTCATGTAATTCACTGGTCTTAAATGCTCCCCGTATTCTGAAGCTGCTGGCTTGGCAGAACAGCGGAATGGACATTTGAAGACTCAGTTACAGCATCACTAAGTGGTAAAACCTTGCAACACTGAAGCAAAATTATTCAGAAGGCTGTGCACATCTAAATCAGTCTCTAACATATGGTGTTATTTCTCCATGGAAAGGATTCACAGGTCCAGGAATTAAGAGGTGAAAATGGGAGTGGCACCACATACTATTACCCCTTAATAACCCACTAACAAAATTTTCGCATACTGTTTCTGTGACCTTATGCTCTGCTGGCCTAGAGATTTTAGTTCCAAAGGAAGGAATGCTTCTACCAAAAGACACAAAAATTATCCATTCAACTGGAAGTTTAGACTGCTGTGAAACCCATTTGGGCTTCTCGTACCTCTGAATCAATAGGAAAATAGGAGAGGTTACTTTGCTGGCTAAGGTGGTTATCCTGACTACCAAGAGAAAATTGTACAACTGCTCCACAATGAAAGTAAGGAAGAGTATGCCCGGAGTACAGAAGATCCCTTAGGGAATCTCTTAGTACTACCATCCCCTGTGGTTAAGGTCAATTGAAAACTATAACAAGCCAACCCAGGGAGGACTTCTACTGACACAGACCTTTCAGAACTGAAGGTTTGGATCACCCCATCTGGTAAAGAGCCAAGATGAACTGAGGTACTTACTGAAAGTAAAGGAGATTCCGAATGGCTAGTGAGAAAAGGTTGTTATAAATACCACCTGCAATCATGCCACCAATTACAAAAACAAGTACTGTAATTATCATGATATTTCCTTCTTATTTTTATGAGTATATCTGTGTGTAGGGGGGGTGGGGGGAGTGGGTTTGTGTGTATATATTAAGCAAATATCTTTGTTTTCTTCCCTTCCTTTATTTTTTGTTAATTCCCTTACCAAGTAAGACAAGAACTGTTGATTTCATATCACAGTATTTAAGTAAATTTTACATCATAATAGTTAACTTATGGAATGTCAAATATTAAACGTCACTCAAAGACTTTACCACTTCTTATGGGGAAAGGTAGAATAAGGTTTTGGTTGTATGCAGGATGGTTGTATCATGTTTTGCAAAATTACGCCTTGTTATTGTCTTTATTTGGAGATTAAGTATGTTTTAAAGAGATGTGTATCAATGCCAAGTTAACAAGAGATGGGCTGTGATGGTTAATTTTATATGTCAACTTGACTGAGCCATAGGGTGTCTAGACATTTGGTCAAACATTATTTTGGGTGTATCTGTGATGGTGTTTCTAGATGACATTAACATTTGAATAGGTAAACTAAGTAAAGTGGATTGCCTAATGTGAGTGGGCCTTAACCAGTTAACAGAAGACCTATGTAGAACAAAAAAGCTGAATAAGAGGGAGTGCCTTCTCTCTGACTGCTTGCTCTGTAATATTGGTCATTTTCTGACCTGGAACTAGAACTTACATCATCACCTCTTCTGGTCCTCAGGCCTTCAGACTTGGACTGGAACTTAGACCATCTGTCTCTTGGGTATCCAGCTTGCCAATTGCAGATCTTGGGACTTCTCAGACTCCATAGGTGTGTGAGCCAATTCTTTACAATAAATCTTGAAAATCTCTTTCTCTCCATATATATGTGTGTGTGTGTGTATGTATGTATGTATGTATGTATGTATGTATGTATAATGTGCACCAGAGGATCGAATTATATATACATAAAATCTATTGTTTCTCTCCTCTGGAAAACCCTAAGACAGCTCATATCAATAAATTTGGCTTAATTACACTTTATGTTTTTCCCATTATCCTACACCCTTAATATCAATTTCCACACATTTTTTTTCTGGATTTTTAGATAAATATTTATATTTTAATGTAGTTTTTTGGTGCACAGTTCAGTGAAGCTCCTGGAAAGTCACACTTCGTACCTCATCTTTTGGAGCTGAGTCTCTAACTTGAATCTAGTTAAATGTCTAGAAGCACTCATGTAAATCCTGAGAAAAATCAGCAGTGCTTTGCAAGGCGACCACCACAAGGCAGGCCAATACTGGTGCTTTAGGCTAAGGAAGACCAGCCTTCTTGTAAGTGAATATTGTTCATCATTTTTCAAAACTTATAAAACACACACACATTTTATTTTACAATTTAGTATATTCCACATATTTCTGGTTAACACATTCTTTTACTCAGACACATATTAGATACTTTTTTAAAAAATCCATTGAATGACAAACATTGTCTACATTTTTTTTTTCACAAAACAAGTGTTCATTTTTTGCTACAAATCAGCAGAGAGGTAAAACAAAATTTTCAGATAGAGGTTGTGAAACTTACTATTTTGCAAGAGAGTCCAAATACAGCTATGAAATGCATAATCTTTGAAGTGATTCATCTCTATTTTATAAAAAAATTCATTCTCCTTTTTTTCCCTTATGTCAGTGGTTCATTTCTTCCTCCACCCTTAACACTATCAGCCTCATAACAACACATTGTATCCTTTATATATCAGAAATTCCCAATTGACTTCAAAATGCATTTCTCTCTATTTAATTTTCATAACAAACTCATCTTTACTCTCTTTGATTGCATTGATAAATATATGATTATATAATTTATTATACATTTATGTATGTAATATAATTTTATATAAGCAAAAAATAAGATAAAACCAAACACTATTTATTAAGCAGGGAGAGAGGAGAAAGAGAGACAGAGACTTCCTTCTATAAAACTCTGTTATATAATCACTGTGAAAGGTAAGATTACTACAATGTTGTCACTGTTTTTAACGAGACAGACAAACATGTAAGCAGGTGTAGTTATAGCCATGGCTGTGTGTAGCAGACAGAATTCCGAAATGGCTCCCAGGATTCTTGTCTTTGGGTGCACATTCCCTGTTATAATGGCCTCCACATCATGACTATGCTGCATTATAAGGCTGAAGATGTAATTAAATTTCCAAATCTGTTGACTCTTAATTAATCAAAAGGAAGATTATTCTAAGTGACCCTGTTAATCAGATTACTATGGTGACTGATGGTTAACATTGAGTTCGAACTTGGTTGGATTGAAAGATGCAAAGTATTTTTCCTAGGTGTGTCTGAGAGGGTGTTGCCAAAGGAGATTAACATTTGAGTCAGTGGACAGAGAGAGGCAGATCCACCCTCAGTCTGAGTGGGCACCCTCTAACCAGCGGCCAGCTTGGCTAGAATAAAGCAGGCAGGAGAAGAGGGAAGAGCGGACTTGCTGAGTCTTCCGGCCTCCATCTTTCTCATGTACTGGTTGCTTCCTGCCCTCAAACATCAGATTCCACGTTCTTCCACTTTTGGACTCTTGGACTGATGCCAGTGATTTGCCCAGGGCTCTCAGGCCTTTGGACACAGACTGAAGGCTGCACCTTCGGCTTTCTTACTTTGGAGATTTTAGGACTGGGACTGGCTTTCTTGCTCTTCAGCTTGCAGATGGCCTATTGTGGGACTTCACCTTGTGATTGTGTCAGCCAATATGCTTTAATTAACTCCACTTCACATATACGTCTATCCTATTAGTGTTGTCCCTCTAGCTAATCCTGAATAATACAGTCATTTAAAAGAAAAATACACAAAGCACTAGCAGACACTCTCCTGTTCTGTTGTCCCTGAAGAAGCAAACCACATGTTACAGAGTGGGCCACATGGCAGGAAATTCTTAGGTCCCCCTAGGAGCTGACAGCCTCAAACTTACCACAATAAGGAACTGAAACTTGCCACCAATCTAAATGCACTTAGAAGAGAATTTGAGCTCCAAAGAGAGTGCAACTTGGAAGACATCTTGATTTTGACTTAGTAAGGCAGTGAGCAGAGAATTGAGCTACACCGTGCCTAAACCTCCACCTTACAGAAACTGTAATGCAATAGTGTTGTTTAAGAAGCTGAATGTGTAATAATTTTTTGTACAACAATAAAAATTTAATACAATGTGCATAGGAGAAAATACATAATTCAAAATGGATTTAACAATGCTTCATTTTAAGATAATTTTCTTAACTGCTTATTAGTCTTTTCTACGTGCCTTCTCATTTGATCTCAGCAGATAGTGCTGATTTTAATCACTTCCCATCTTCCCAAAAGTAATGTGCTGCTAGCTATATCTGCTATTGAACCATGTCACAGAGAAGAAAGGGAGTCTTAACTCCAGTGAAATCTGCTGAGAGAAGAGCAAGCCAGCCTTGAGTATTGCCACAGGCTTACTTCTCTGAGATTTCAGAGTCTGTGTTCTAATCAGTCTTTGTCTCTTTCATCACCCAGTCACAAATTCTATGAATTCAATAAGCCAGTGGTCTCAAAATGATTTGGGTATATCTGTATCCTTACTGGAAAAAGTTTCTCTTTAACAGGAATTTCTAAACTTGGAGGAAATTATTTATGTCTATTAATACTTTTTTCAATTGCAAATGTTGATACCGAACCTTCTTATGAATAAGCTGGAGACTTAAGCTAAATATACTTAATTATCTATGCTATATCTGCTTGGGCCGAGTAGACTAAAAAATGATTCTTTTCCTAGGTCTTGACCAGTTACAATTGTCTTGCTTACAAAACTGAACACAGTTTCAAGTTAATATGTAGTGATATTTAAAGATCTTCAACTTTAAATGCACCATACATGCCAATGGAATCATCACAAGCTGTATTACTTTTGCACTGATTTTAAACAATCATTCCATTCCACTGTTGATAATCTTTCAATAACTCTCATTATCGAAACAGGGCTGCCCAATATAGTAGTCACTCGTTAAATGTCTAAATTTAAATTAAGCCAAAAAATAATTAACTGCCTCCATCTTGCTAGCCACATTTCAACTGTACAATAACCACATGTGGTTAGTGGCTACCATAGTACACAGTGCAGGTTATAGAACGTTTCAATCTTCTAAGAAAGTTCTATTGAACAATGCTGAATAAAACCTTAGATTCTCAAGCATTTATACTGAAGTCTTTCTTAGTTTTACCTCTTCTGTGTTTTTAAAACTTAGTTCCCTCTTTCTGCCAAATTTAGCCACCACTCCAACCATTCTAAATCACTTGTCCTGATTTATAAAATCAGATATTATGGAAATTTTGTATGTGTCATTCTCATGATCATTAATATCATTCATTCCTTTCCCCACCCGATGAATTCCTACTAATTCTTTAATACTCAACTCTAATTTCATCTCCTGTGAAATACCTTTTCTGATATCCTCAAGCACCAGCAAGCATTCCTCTGTGCTACCATGATAAGATTACCTTATTGTAAACCATGGGTATCATAGGTTTGTCTAACTAGAGATTGTGAGCCTCTAGAGGAAAAGGACCTTGTTTTTTATTTTATTTTTTTCATATTTATATACCACCAATCCAGGTGAAATAGGTACTAAATACTTATTAATCCATCGATTTTTACATTTATTTTCCTCATTATTGATTGACTGAGTGACATTAGAGTGATACCTTTATTTACTGTTTATATACAGAAACCAAAACTCCATGTTACTAATCAGAAGTTGACTATGTAAGATGAGAGCTTTAGTAAAAAGAAGAACAGAACAGGAAGCCGTCTTAAACAAAAAGTATGGCTTGACAGGTAGTAAAACATGTAACAAACTGACTAAATAAGAAGTTAGAGTTATCTTTCTTGTAACCACATAAAGTCAGATGAGGTTTCCCTAGATCTGTCATGAACCAAGTAATACAAAAGGCAGAAAACTGAATATGCGTATCATGTGTATGTATATGTATATATGGCTGTATATGTGCACTGTACGTATACATATATTAATGTATATATATTTATATATTTGCATGTATACACAAATATGTTCATATGTATATATGCATACACATATATGTGTGTATACACACACATACACATTTTTTATGGTTCCATGGTTCTTGGCTTCCAGAGAAAGTGATAGGTAGTCAGAAAGTTCAAGGAGGCTGCTGAGGTACCTTTAATAATTTAATGGAGCTGGGGAGGGCACAGCTTTCCAGTTCATTGTAATTCCGTCACTATACAGGTAAACAACCTGAATTTATAATATATTCGTTTGAACATTTTAAAAAATTCTGATTACACAATTCTCCCTTATGTTCTAATTCCAGAAAGTGATTAATTGAAAAGAAACAAAATAAACTCTAGGATGTGCTATTTGTAAATGTTGCACTTAGAGCTATGAATAAAAATATTGTTTCACTGTCTAGCTGTGAGTCATAGTTTTTGTTTGTTTGTTTTGGTAGCCTTTAAAAAAATCAAAATGCTGTAGTAGCTTCCTTTGGCTAAAACAGCAGAGCTCTACAGATTTTATTCTAGCTGCCTGCCATCAGTCACAGATCTGGAAGGCCCTCAGGCACACAAGACCCTCTGAGTGACGCAGAAGAGTCCTTTTCAAGGGTCTTGGAATATACAGCCACTTGGCTGCCATCAAATATTTCTAGCGGAAAGGAATCCTCAAGTCCAATAGACTAGGGGTCTTCTGGCTCTGCCAAGAAGAGTGACAGAGGCTATAAAACTGTCTGCTCTCCTCCTCTGCTAAACGTCTTGCCAGAAATCACACAGACTCAGAGCTGTTGAAAATACGGCTGTTTTATTTCAAACTGCACCATGCAAGGACGCTGATCCTACTCTCTTCCGCCATCTACTGGAGCTTATACGAAACACTGATCTAGTTAAGGGCTAGAAAAATTACATTCCACAGTACCTTTCCCTGTTATTTCTCCTTGAAGATTTTATCCTAAAGAAGCAGAGTCTGCCTGTCAGTAGTTTGAATTTTTTTGAAGAACATTTTTTAAAGTAAAAATGAACAAGCCAAGTAAAACATAGTTTATTCTGAATACCATATCCATTTTTTGAGCTTCTCCTCTAGAATAAGGTTTGTACTGCTTTTCCCAAAACATTCCACCTTTTCTACATTTACCTCGTAATGTGTGGCAATTGAATCAGTAACTAGCAATAGAGGAACAGATCCTGGGTTTGAAGTCAGTTGACTAAAATTCAGTTCTGATCTGTATGTCTTAATATCAGAGATCTGCCAGTATTCTTAAATCATTGAGAGCAAATGCTCTTATATATGGGATTTTTATGAAAAACTGGTGTGACAAAATATCTCTAATATCGCTAATAATGGAACTCTCACCATCAATTCTGGTCCAGTCTTCTCTTTCCTGTTTGCCTCTCTAACTTGCCTTTGACCTTCTTTTTTTAAAAAAAAAAATTTAAGGCCCGGCACAGTGGCTTATGCTTGTAATCCCAGAACTTTTGGAGGTTGAGGCAGGTGAATCACAAGGTCAGGAGTTCAAGATTAGCATGGCCAACATCGTGAAGATCCATCTCTACTAAAAATACAAAAATTAGCCCGGCCTGGTGGCACACGCCTGTAGTCCCAGATACTCCAGAGGCTGAGACAGGAGAATCACTTGAACCTGGGAGGTAGAGGTTGCAGTGAGCCCAGATCACGCCACTGCACTCCAGCCTGGCTACAGAGCAAGACTCCATCTCAGAGGAAAAAAATTAATAGACTTTTTATCTTACAGAGCAATTTTAGGTTTCCAGAATAATTGAACAGAAAGTACAGAAAGTTCCCATATATATTTGTTACAATTGATGAACCAATATTGCTGCAATATTATTAACTAAAGTCCATCATTTACACTAGAGTTCACTCTTACTATTGTACAATTTTATGGATTTTGACAAATATATAATGTTATGTATCAACCATTACAGTATCATACAGAATAGTTTCACTGTCCTAAAATCCCCTTGTGATCCACTTAATCATATGCCACCATAACCACCCCAACCAATAATCAATGATTTTTTTATGGTCTCTCTAAGTTCGCCTTTTCCAGAATGTCATGTCATTGGAATCATACAATATGCAGCCTTTCAGACTAAAATTTCCATTTGGCAATGTACATTTAAGGCACTATTGCCTTTTTGTAACGTGATAGCTTATTTCCTTTTATCGCTAAATACATAGTCCATCATATGGACTTGCCATGGATTGCTTATCCACCTATCTTGGGTTGCTTCCGATTTGGGGCAATTATGAATAAAGTTGCTATAAGAATTCAATTGCAGGTTTTTGTGTTGACATAAATTTTCACTCATTTGATCATATATGTAGAAGCACAGTTGCTAGATAGTATGTCAGGCTGTTTATCTTTGTGAGAAACTTCCAAATTATCTTCCAAAGCGATTGTATTACTAGCAACCAATGAGAGCTTCTGCTGCTCTACATCCTTATCAGCATTTGATACTGTAATTGTCTTTGATTTTATCCATTCTAATAGGCGTGTAGAAACTTACTTTCACTCCCTCTTTGAATGGCTCTCAGAGCTCCACTGTGATCTTTCATTGCTGACTGGCCTCAAGGCCCTTGTAAAACTAGGAACACCTTAATGAAAGTATCCACCTTTGTTTGTCTCTCTGTCTCCAGTAACCACAAGGCTTGGCATGTAGAGGGTCCCAAAATTGAATGTGATCTTTTGACTGCAATTGTTTTTTTCTTCCCTGTCCTTGGAATCAGTCTCTGTCTGGCCACCTTATTCTGAACCCTTCACTCTGTGGCTGTGTGACCTTAGGCAAGTCACATAATCTCCCTGAATGTCTATTTACTTATTTAAAAACAGAACCTTCAATGATCTTTATGACAATCTTAAAAAGATTTTGGTATAGATAGGTAAAATATGAAGTACTTTATATGATGTAAAGCACTGGCACTGTATAATATAAATATACCTCCCGGTATCCTCAAATGCATTATGGAACATTACACACGCACACACATACACACACACAATTAGTGTCTTAGTTGACTATATAGGCCAAATTATGGTAAGGAATGATAATGCACACCAAACATGTGTTTCTGAGTATAATGTTTAAAGATAATTGTTCTCTTTTCCAAAAATTAAAGTGTATTATTTGTTCTCTAGTTATTTAGTGCAAGCTACTTACCATTTATCTGATAATTGAAGGAGTTGGTGCTGATTATGTCGGGATTGAGGGGTAGTAATGATAGAAGCAGCAGTCAATAATGCTAAATGCTGCATATCTGACAGGGGAAGCAAGTAAAACTATGCTTCCTGCATTACAGAGCCTGCTATAACATTGTCCAGAGCCATTGGGTTTTGAGACAAGGATAACCATATGACTGTTTTCTGGGCCACAGTCACTCCAAATATGGAAAAATTATTTCCTAAGCACCTACAATGTGTCAAGAATGACACTTGCTCAGTTTATGTTTTTATAAAAAATTCTGTATTTTGCCCACATTATTGAAATACATTTTCACTGAGTTGGCAATTAGTTTATCATATTGCATATATTATTCTACTGTCTCTGATTTCTTTATATTCTATCAAAAAGTTAAATATCAATCCATACACCATTCTTTGAATATAATCTGTATTTTTTTGCTCTGATGGGTTTTTAAGATTGCTCATTTTGTCTTTGGTATTACAAAATTTTACTTTAATCTGTCTTGGGTTAGAGTAATTATTCTTGCTAATATTCTTTGGGATTCATTAGGAATCTTAAAATCTGTATCTTCCACCAATTCAGAAAGTCTCATATTTTATTCATTATCTTTTCATATCTCTCCTCTTCCATATTCAGTTTACCTTCTTCTAGAACATCAATTATATATACCACAGAACTTACCACTTAATCTTTCTTTACTCTTAACCTGTCCTACATATATTTTTTATCTTTGAATTCCTCCGTGCCAATTTCTAGATAATTTCTTCTGACTAATCTTTCAGTTTCTCTTTTCTCTTCAGCTGTATCTAATGTTTTAAAATTGTCTATTGAGCTTGTGATTTTATTGCTTTTTTATTTCTAGATGTTTCCTATTATTTTTTAAATTGGTCATTTTTATACTTTTCTGTACAGACTGTAGATATCTTCAAGTCTATCTTCTTATTTCTTCAAATACAGTAAGTAGATTTTATATTCTCTCTCTTAAAAGTCCAATATCGATCATCTGTGTGCATGTGTCCATTGTCTATTATTTCTAATCATTCTGGTTTATAATGCCTGCATCTTCATGTGTTTCGTTATCTTTAACTGCATATTTCTCATAGTCTTAAAAGAAGTCTATATGGGTATTTTGAAGATTAAAATGAAAGAACGTTTTTCTAGAGATTTACATTGGATTCTTGGAGGCATCTAAGGGCACTACCATTCTGCAATTACTTTGACATTTATTCACAACCTAGGATTTTTTTTTTTTTGCAACTACCAGGTGATATTAATTTATGTTACAACTCTGTTATTCAAACTTGGCTGTGACTGCAATTTCTTTGAGATTTTTTTTTTCTCTCTGTTCTACACAACTTCAAAGCAACTTTCCCTGATTTTCAGTGGATAAGGTGGAGAAAAGGCAGATCTACTTCTGATTTACTCTTACTCTGATGGTGTCGCTTTCTGATGTCCTACTTTAAGTAGGAAAAAACCTCTAATGAGATTTATTCTCTTGGTTGAATGGTAGGCCCTGGGTTTTAACTTCAAGTACCCTCATGTTCAAGCCGTCAAAACTGATGTGTGATGTTCCTTGATTTATAATTGCCTTCAGGGCAAAAACAGCACTAGTACTCCCTTACCATTTATGTTCCAGATTTCCCTTAGATTTTTGTTTTCTAACTCTTTACAACCTTGTCATCTCTTTGGTGGTTTTTGAAAAGTACCTTAAAATATTTTGTCTAGCATGCTGTTGGTTTTAATGGGAGGACTGGCCTGAATAACCCAATCTGCTATGTCACTGCAACATAGAACATTTTCTAAACAAATTGCTTGAGATGAGCTTGAATCTAAGCCTGATTCAAAGTGAAACAGGACACTGAGAAAACAAACCTTGCTAGATATTAAATTCATTAACCAATCCAATGTCTCAGAAATAGTGACACTATGATAAGTATGTACTGACAAAAACTTTGCAGCATACTATTTAGGGAAACAAAGTAGAGCTAAATTAAAAAAAAAAATAGCTGTCTTTGAAGAGAAATTGCAGTAATTGTAAATAAAGGACCAAGGGTACCTACCAAATAAAGGGTCTTTTTCAAAGAAATGTTAACTCAACTGATCTGCAATAGTATTAGAATGAGATCCAACAAAGAGCATGCTATCGAAACACTGCTGATAATCAGAAAAATTGGAGACATTAAGCTGGTTCTTTCAGAAATCATTTTAAGTCTCATAACTCTAAAACTTTTACCAATTTCCTAATGATAGTAGACTTGGCCTTTCATATTACAGCTTCACTCCAAACCATGCATAAGTTTCATTTTGTTATACAATTCAACTTCAATTTTAAGTAAATTATATATGTTTTTCTTCTACAATAGATTGAATTCAGTCTTTTTTTTTTAACTGATCCTTTTGTACTCTATATAACATCCCAAGCTAAGGAGTATATCCGTGTAGTATTACAGATAGATATCTCAACTAACAGAGCTTCATTTTTTTCCAGAAGCCAGATTTATTTCTGGTTGCCAATACATAAAAAGTAAGATAAAGATGTATAAAGAAAAATAAATATATGGTGTTTATTTGTTTGTTTTCTTTTGTGCTTTAAGCAGAAGGATAAGAAATTGATTCTCCAGCAGAAATGCCAGCACTTTACAAGCTCCGTAATTATGTAATGAACACATTTCTTTCTATTCATTCTCTATTGTTTTTTTTTAAAAAATTCTGCTATCTAAGTGTTTGACCTCTAAAAGACTGTATATTCAAAAGCTTAATCATGTAACACTTCAAGTTAAAATGGCCTTTTATGGAAAACTTCATTACTTGAAAGGCTTTGTCATCTACTTTCTTGATCAAAATAGGTAGTGACCTGTAAAGCAGCCAAGAAATTTCTATTTGGAGCGGCTTTCTCCTGATGGATGAAGGAGTAGGCAAAGATTCTTCCTGGTAAAGTGTGGGCGGATAATTTTATGTGACAGCCACATTATGAATGAGGCAATATAAGCATGAAGCAGTTCATAGCATTTACTTCTATCAAGTTCTGCTGATTAAAAAAGCAAGGTGTGGTTCAAAAATTATCTGAGCCTCCAATAATTTTTGGCTTCCTCTGTAAGTCAGCCTATATGAGAATACACTAGAGGTTCTGGAAAGGAAGCCATGTCATCATTGGCAAAAAGACTTCCAGAATTGGCCCCTGTTGGTTTAACTGAGCCTTCCAATGTGGCGTGAAGGATGGAACTGGTGCATGTAATGGCATGAAATCTCATATATTAAAATCTAAATATCATTCATAGCAATTTTAAGCTTTATCAGAAATCCTAGATACAGGCATCTTTTCAAGATCTCAAGCACTGAAAGGATCTATTGTAATATTGCATACTGTATAACTAACACTGTTGTCATCAGCGGGCTTGGATCTTCTGGGAGTCTGCACTCTGTCAAGGTTCTTGGCAGAGATTCAGGTAGAGAAACATTTACTTTAAAATGATTAATTATTCCCAACTCTATTTTACCAAGGACCATGCTTTCTGTCCTCTCTTTTTAGTCATTGATCTTGAAATACCTCTGCAACTTGCTCAGATTTCAAATTAACGTGTACACTTTGAAAAATACACATATTTGATTAGATCTTTCTTTTCCCTGGAAACTGATCATGGCAGACTCTGTTGGACAAGCCCAGTGTAAATATCTATTTCATTAGTATTATTTGAAGAATATAATTTAATTATTCCACTTCTAAACTACATTAATAGGCCATCTGGTAAAGCTAGTATTCTGAAATATAACCTTGATTTGATGGAATTTTGATAATGTAGTTACTGTAACAGTGTGTTGCACTACAGATTACACAATAATACCATGAAACTATTTCACAATAAGCAATAGAATAATCTAAGATTCAATTTTTTACAGTACCTGTGACCCAGACCTAAGAAACCAAAATCTGGGAAAGTTATAAATATAAACTATGTTATAATTCACTTACATCAGTAATAAAATATACTTAAAATTTCAAGGCAAGTGAAAATTTTGTTTCCTGTTCCTCTTCATTAAATGTCCTTTGCTGCAAGTGAAGCGTTCTTCCCCTTTAGGAAGAAGGAGAAAGGAAACAGAAGTACTGTGTTGGGGCTATTTAGGGTATGTGTATGTGTTTGTCCCAAAATGACCAGTTTATGAAATAATATAATTCATCAGCATAAATTACTATACTTTCACCAAGATATGTATGTAGGACACAGGTTTTTAAATAGTTTACTTTTGGTTGGGGATGAGCAAAAAACAAAAATAAAAAAGGAAGAAAGTATTGTTGAGGTAAATTTTTCTCATCTTTGTTTAAGAAAAAAGTCTGGCTCTATTAGTCCAGGTTCTCCAGAGAAACAAAACCAACAGGATACATTTTTCGTTTTTTTTTTTGAGATAGAGTCTTGCTGTGTTGACCAAGATGGTCTCAAACTCATGTCCTCAAGTGATTCTCCCATGTCTGCCTCCCAAAGTGCTGGTACTACAGGTGTGAACCATCACCTTAATGAGTTTTTACCTTAATCCTTCTTGATACTTTCTGAAATTAACATTAATTTATTTCTGTGCCAGGTATGATCCTACTTCAGAGTATTTTCATATCCTGCATGATATTTGCATTTTACATCAAAAATCATCACTTTTAAACATATGATATATTCCCAAACTTGCAGATAATACAATGTTATACATGTCTATGAAGAAACTCACCTTTCATTATCTAACAGAGCTCTGTAGGAATTGTAGCTTAGGAATCTGTAGTTACTGTTACAGTGTCAGAAGTTTGACACTGATATCATGGCTTAACCTATTCACATGATTCAATAAAACTTTAGTTCTGACAAAATATCATTTCCTAAGTCAGTTTGGATCTTTTGTATTTTTTAATTAATTCAATGAAATTTTTAAATAATAGGAATTATTGTACTAATTAGTTCGAATGAAAATAATTAAAATGCACAAGATGTTAAAAGTTACTTTAAAAAATAATGCTTGCTTGTATGCAGCTTCTGTTTTTTAATGGACTTTATTTTACGGAGTGATTTTAGGTTCAAGCAAATTTGAGCAGAGGATACAGAGATTTTCCATATGCCTCCTGGCCCCAGAGATGCACAGCCTCCCCATTTATCAACATTCCCCACCAAACTTGTACATTTCTTACAATTGTTTAACCTAAATTCACATATCATAATCATCTGATGTCCAAGGTTTACATTAGGGTTCGCTCTTGATGTTGTACATTCTTTGGGACTGGAAAAACATGTAATGGCATGCGTCCACATTTATAGTACGCTATTCAGCCATTCTTGCATTGCTATAAAGAAATACCTGAGTCTGAGTAATTTATAAGAAAAAAAGGTTTAATTGGTTCACAGTTCTGCAGGCTTTACAGGAAGTGTGGTGTTGACATCTGCTCAGCTTCTGCAGAGGCTTCAGGAAGCTTAAAATCATGGCAGAAGGTGAAGAGGGAGCAGACACATCACATGACAAAAGTAGGAACAAGAGAGAAAACTGGAGGTGCTACACACTTAACCAAATCTCACAAGAACTCACTCACTATCACAAGGAGAGCACTAAGAGGATGGTGCTGGACCATTCATGAGAAATCTATCCCCATGATCCAATCACCTCCCGCCAGGCCCCACCTCCAATACTGAGGATTGCAATGCAACATAAGATGTAGGTGGGGACACATATCTTAACTACGTGAAGTATCACACCAGAGTAGTTTCACTACCCTAATAATTCTCCATGCTCTGCCTATTGGTCCTTCCCTCCCCACTTAATCTCTGGCAACCATTTATCTTTTCAATGCCTTCAATGTGTTGCCTTTTTCAGAATGCCATACAGCTGGAAACATATAAAGTATAGCCTATTCAGACCAGCTCCTTTCAGTTAAAAACATGCAAGTAAATTTCCTGTATATCTTTTCATGGCTTCATTGCTCATTTCTTTATAGTGCTGTATAATATTCTATTGTCAGTTTGAATTAATTTATTTCTCCATTTACCTACTAAAGGACATCTTGGCTTCTCCCAAGTTTTGGCAATTGTGTATAATGCTGCTATGAACATCTGTGTTCAGGTTTTTGAAGAGTTTTCAACTCTTTTGAGTAAATACCAAGGGGTGTGATGACTGAGTCATATGGTAGGAGTATGCTTAGTTTTATAAGGAACTACCAGACCATCTTCCAAACTGGCTAAACTATTTTGCATTTTCACCATCAGTAAATTAGAGTTTCTGTTGCTCCGCATATGTGCCAGTATTTGGTGTTTTTAGTCTTCTGGATCTTGGCCATTTTAATAGGCATGTAGTAATACATTTTTGTAGTCTTAAATTGAATTTCTCTAATGATATATAATGCATGGCATCTTTTCATATGCTTATTTGCATTGTTACATCTTCTTTGGTGAGGTGTTGGTTAAGATGTTTGGCTCATTTCACCATCTGGTTGTTTGTTTTCTTACTGTTGAATCTCAAGAGTTCTGCATGTATTTTGGATAACAGTTATTCACCAGGTAAGTCTTTCGCAAATATTTTTTCCTAGTGCATGGCTTGTCTTCTCATTCTCTTGAAATTGTCTTTCTCAAAATGGAGGTTTTAAATTTTAATGAAGTAAGATTTCAACTCTTTTGGAGTAAAGACCAAAGAGTGTGATTGCTTTACCATGGTAAAGTACGTTTAGTTTCATAAGAAATTGTCAAACTGTCTTCTAAAGTGGCTGTACCATTTTGCATTTTTGCTAGCAATAAATTAGAATTTCACTTGTCAGGATGTGGTGCCATGCCTTTGGTTTTGTATCTAAAAAGCCATCATTATACCCAAGATTATCTAGGTTTCTCTTATGTTAACTTTTAGTAGTTTTACAGTTTTGCCTTTTACCTTTATGTCTGTGCCCTATTTGAGAGCTATTTGGTTCTATTCATCCATTTGATTATTTGTGAATACCACATTGACTTGATTACTAGAGCTTATGATAAGTCTTAAAGTCAGCCAGTCACAGTGGTTCATGCCTGTAATTCCAGCACTTTGGGAGGCTGAGGTGGGTGGATCACCTGAGGTCAGGAGTTCAAGGCCAACCTGGCCAACATGGTGAAACCCTGTCTCTACAAAAAAATACAAAAAATTAGCCAGGCATGGTTGTGGGTGGCTGTAATCCCAGCTGGTTGGGTTGCTGAGGCAGGAGAATTGCTTGAACCCAGGAAACAGAGGTTGCAGTGAGCCGAGATCACACTGTTGCACTCCAGCCTGAGCAACAAGAGTGAAGCTCTGTCTCAAAAAATAAAAAATAAAAAACAGAAAAGATAAGTCTTAAAGTCAGGTAACACCCATTCTCCAAATTTGTTCTTCTTATTTAGTATAGTATTGGCTATTTTGGGTCTTTCCATCTCCATTTATACATTAAAATTAGTTTGGCAATATTTACAAAGTAACTTGCTAGAATTTTTATTAAAAGTACGTTGAATTTATATATCAAGATGAGAAGAACTGATATTGTGACAATATTGAATCTTCTTATCCATGACCATGGAATATCTCCCTATTGATTGATTTTCAAGAAAATTTTTCATCAAACTTTTACAGTTTTCCTCACATAAATCTTGTGTGTTTGTGTGTGTGTGTGTCTGTGTGTCTCTGTGTGTGTAGGTTTATGCCTAAATATTTTATTTTAGAGGATGATGTTGTTAATGGTATTGTGTTTTTAATTTCAACTTCCACGTGTTTATTGATAATATATAGGAAGGTGATGGATTTTTCTAACATTAACCTTGTATCCACAAATCTTGCTATATTTGTATATTAGTTTCAGACAGTTATTTATTGTTTTACATTTTCTACATATTGGATCATGACATCTGCAAGCGAAGACAGGTTTATTTCCTCTTTTACAATCAGTACACCTGTTATAGTTTTTCTTCTCTTATTGCATTAACTAGGACATCCAGTACAATGTTGAAAATCAGTAATGAAAATAAGTATTCTTGCTTTAGTTCTTTATCTCAGGCAGGGAATTGTTGAGTTTTCCACCAGTAAGTATTTTTATCGATAGGTTTCTTGTAGATATTCTTTATCAATTTGAGGAAATTCTTTATTCCTAATTTACTGAGAGTTTTTATTAGGAGAGGATGTTAGACTGTCTCAAATGCTTTTTCTGCATCTATTGATATAATCATACAATTTTTACTTTATTAATCTGTTAATGTGATGAACTATCTTAATTGACAATAGAACGATAAATCAATCTTAAATCCTGGGATAAATCCTACTTGGCTATGGAGTATAATCTTTCTAGTACATTGTTGAATTTGATTCACTAATCTTTTGTTTAGAATTTCTGTACCTATGTTCATGAGAGGTATTGGCCGGTAGTTTTCTTGTAATACCACTGTTGGATTTTGGAATTAGGGTAATATTGGCCTGATAGAATGATTTACAGAGTATTCTTTTAGCTTTTAATTCTAAAAGAGATTTTTGAGAATTAGCATAATCCCTTCATTAAACATTTAGTAGAATACACCAGTGAACCCATTTGGCAAAGTGCTTTTGGTTTTGGAAGATTATTAACTATTGATTTGATTTTGTAGTAAATATAGACCTATTGAAATTGTCTACTTCTTCTTGTGTGAGTTTTGGTAGATCATGTCTTTCAAGATATTTGTTCCTGTCATTAAGGTTATCAAATTTGTGGGCATTGAGTTGTTCATAGTATTCTTTTATTATTTCTTCTTAATGTCTATACAATTTGTAGTGTTTTCTATACTTTCATTTCTGATGTTAGTAATTGTGTCTATTCTTCTTTATTCTTCATCTGGTTAGAGGCTTGTAAATTTTGCTGATCTTTTCAAGTAATTATTTTGGGTTTGTTTGATGTTTTCTATTTATATTTTTTTCAATTTTATTGATTTCTGTCCTAAATTTTATTATTTTCTTTCATCTACTTACTTTGGATTTAATTTTCTTATTTTTTCTAGTTCCCTAAGGTAGAAGCTTAGATTATTTACTTTAGATCTTCTCTAATATATGCATTTAATGCTATAAATTTATTTCCAAGCATTGCTTTGGCTGCATCCCATAGATTTTCATATCTTGTGTTTTTATATTCATTTAGTTCAAAATATTTTGTTACATTTCTCTGGCAGTTTCTTCTTTGAGTCATTTATTATTTAGAAGTGTATTGCTTATTCTACATGTCCTTTGGAATCGTCCAGTTATGTTTTCATTCCTGATTTCAAGTTCAATTCCATTTTCCTCTGAGGACAGACATTTTATGATTTCTATTATTTTAGATTTGTTGAAGTCATCAACTATAATATTGAATTTATCTATTACTCTTTGCATTTCTATCAATTTCTTTCCTGATGTATTTTGATGCTCCATTGTTATGCACATACACATTAATAAATGTTTTTATCTTTTTGGAGAATTGACCCCTTTGTTATTGTGCAATGCCCTTCTTTATCCCTGATCACTTTTCTTGCTGTGAAGGCTCCTCTGTCTGAAATTAATATAGCTACTCCACTTTATTTTGATTAGTATTAGCATGATATATCTTTCTCTATTTACTTTTAATTTATATGTGTCTTTAGATTAAGAGTGAATTTGTTGAAAAATTAAGTTGGATCCTCTTCTTGATTCATTCAGAAAATCTCTATGTATTAATTGGTGCATTTACATAATTAATATTCAAAGTAATTATTTATGTAGGTGGGTTAATATCTGTCAAATTTGTTTTGTTTTGTTTTGTTTTGGAGATGGAATCTTGCTCTATTGCCCAGGCTGGAGTACAGTGGTGCAATGTTGGCTCACTGCAACCTCCATCTCCTAGGTTCAAGAGATTCTCCTGCCTCAGTTGCTTTAGTAGCCTGGATTACAAATGTGAGCCACCACACCTGGCTAATTTTTTGTATTTTTAGTAGATATGGGGTTTCATCATGTTGGCCAGGCTGGTCTCAAACCTCAAGTGATCCAGCTGCCTCGGCCTCCCAAAGTGCTGGGATTACAAACATGAGCCACCACACCCAGCCAAGTTTGTTACTGTTTTCTATTTATTGACCTTATTCTTCATTCCTACTTCTATCTTCAATTCTCTTTCTAAACTTTCATGTCCATTTTACCTTTACTCTTTCTTTGATGCTCTTCTTTCTTTATGAGTTTTTAAACTCTCTATTTTATAGAGAGTTTAAACTATATACGTTCCTTCTTTTAAAAGTCCTGCTTTTAACATTTTTTGCAAAGGCATGTCTATCAGCACCAAAGTCTCCAATTATGCTTTGTCTGAAAATCTCCATTTACTCTTCATTTTTGAAGGATAGTTTGCAAGATACAGAATTCTAGATTGGTGATGTTTTTATATAAACACTTTAACTATTTTATTCTACTTACTTCCCACTTACATGGTTTCTAAAGAGAAGTTGAATGTAATTCTTATCTCTGCTTTTCTATAGCTAAGGTGTTTTTTTTTTTTTCACTCTAATTTCAGTAGTTTTGTATTTATCTTTGATATTCTGTAGTTGGAAAAAGGTAAGCGTAGATATAGGTCTTTTCTCATATTTATCCTGCTTGCTGTTCCTTGAACTTCCTGGATCTGTGGTTTGGGATCCTGAAATTAATTCAGGGATATTCTTAGTCATTATTGTGTTAACTATTTCTTTTCTACCCTTTTTAAAAATCCATGTGGTATTTGCATTATGCCTATGTTACACCTTTTGTAGTTGGCCCATGTTTCTTGGTTATTATATTGGTGGTGGGGGTGGTGAGGGTGGTATTTGTTCTCTTTGTCTTTCAGTTTCTATTGCGGTTTCTGTTGAGATACCCATAACCTGAAGTTCTTTCTTCAGTCATGTTCAGGCTACTAATATGTCCATCAAAGGCATTCTTCACTTTGGTACTGTGTTTGGTATCTTACGTTTTAGTTTTATTCTTCTGTAGACCTTTTATATCTCTTTGTCCATTGTCCATTTGTTCTTATGCTGTCTCCTTTATTCTTTAGAGTCTTTAGCATATTAATGGTAGTTGTTTTAAGTTTCCAGTCTGATAATTTCAATATCTCTGTCATATCTGAGTCTGATACTCATGTTTGCTCTATCTCTTCAAACTATGTTTTTGTTTGTGTGTTTGTCTTTTGCCTTTTAGTATATGTCTTGTAATTTTTTTTTCATAGCCAGACATAATGTACCTGGTAAAAGGTACTTCTGCACATTAGCCGTTAGTAATCTGGTGTTAAGGTGTGGAAAAGGGAAAGTGTTCTATACCCCTTTGATTAGGTCTCAGTCATTTAGCCAGCCTGTACCTCTGCATTGTGAACCTGATATATGCTTCTCAATCCTCCCCACTTACATGAGGCAGGGTGGCTAGAGTGGGTTGGAGTGGGATATTTTCCAATTCTCTGCATACATGGCTAGAAGAGACATTGGTTATTTCACTTTTCCCAGGTCAGCTCAGCTCTGATAAAATCCCAGCAGGCTAGGTTCTGATTAAATTGTTTCTCTTGAGGACAGACCTTGTTAAAAAGACCAAGAGTGCTCTGACATATTTCTAAATGGTTCCTTTTCATCTCTCTCCCAGAAGCATGAGGAAATTTTTCTCTGATAATTACTCTGAGGACCTGGTAGGACTCCTGTAGGTAAAACACTCAGAACTGTGAGTATGTCCCTTATAACTAGGTAACCCTGAGGTTTTTAATTCTCAAAGTTGTCCACATCAAGTCTCCAGCAATTTATCAATTACAGTTCAGATTTCCCTGCCCAAACTCCGGTTTCCATGGAGGTTACCAGTGATGAGTTTCTACTCTAGTAAGTTGTGATTCTCTGTATTCACCTAGTGCTCTCTCTACTTTCGAAGGCAGCAGTTTGCTCTATGACCTCACTTCTTTTACAGATCTAAGAAGAGTTTTTGATTTATGTTGCTGTTGTTTTTGTTTTCCAGTTTTATTTTAGCTTTTGGCTCACTGGGACAGAGTGGCAACTTCCAGGCTTCTTATAGGCCAGATCAGAATTCTGAAGCCCATCTTTAGCCTTTTAAATTTTGTATTTCTCTATAAAAATCCAGAATTTGCTCAGTGTATGCCATGAAAAGGCATTTAGATACATTATTTTGAAAATAGTCATTGACATTAAAAACACATTATACTAAGACTAGAGTCAGAGACTGCAGGATGTTGTAAATATTCTGTGCTGATCAAATTAGAATTTAAGTTATTTGAAACTTGTACTCTTGTCCATGAATAAACAGTGGTTTACAAAAGCATTTATTTGAGTTTACCTATTTAAAAGAAATAATATGTGAATAGCAGAGCAATTTATCCAGACATTAAATTGTACTCAGCTTCTATATGTAATCTTACTTCTCCTTCCTGAACAATTCATTCATTTATTCATTTAAAAAATTTGTTGAATATTTTCCAGGGTCAAGTGTTAGTGGAAACACAGCAGTGAGCAGACAAAAGTCCATTCCCTTGGGGCTGTCTAAAAATCCCTAATCTCAAGAACTTTCAAGGAAGTCTCTGTCTTTTCTTGACTCCAATTCTAGTATGATAGAGGACTAGAAGTTAAGCTTGACAGATTCCAGGAAAACAGCCTCTTTCCTAGTGGTAGTCTTGGCCACGACCACCAAATCAGTGGATCAAAGTGGACAGAAGACTAATGGGCCCCTTTCTGACTATTCTGGACTGGGGAAGAGAAAATTCTTTTAGAGAATGGCTATGAAAGAGAACAAGAAGGAGTGAATTTTTCACCAAATGGTGCCTCAGAGCACATTACATTTTGTTTAGGAAAGTAAAAAA
Source organism: Plecturocebus donacophilus (assembly GCA_004027715.1). Taxonomy (NCBI): domain Eukaryota; kingdom Metazoa; phylum Chordata; class Mammalia; order Primates; family Pitheciidae; genus Plecturocebus; species Plecturocebus donacophilus. The sequence goes on along the minus strand of PVKP010001391.1, from coordinate 12,546 downwards.
TATTTTTTTTTCATACCAGGAATTGCAGATTAAAATTCATACCTACTAGCCATGTTTAATTATAGAAGTTTTAGAAAAAAAATTAGAAAATATTTTTTAAAAATAAAAAGAATAAAATTAAAATATGGTATTCTTTTTTATTTTTTATTTTTTTTATTGTACTTTAGGTTCTGGGGTACATATGCAGATCATGCAGGATTGTTGCATAGGTACACACATGGCAGTGTGGTTTGCTGCCTCCATCCCCCCATCACCTACATCTGGCATTTCTCCCCATGTTATCCCTTCCCTACCTCCCCACCCCCCCGCCGTCTCTCCCTTGGCCCCCCCAACAGACCGCAGTGTATGAGGCTCCCCTCTCTGTGTCTGTGTGTTCTCATTAACACTACATGTTCTCACTCACAGGTGGGTGTTGAAAAATATGGTATTCTTATGAGAACATCATTCAAGAACATTACGATCATCTAATGAATACTCTGATCTGATATTTATCTTAGCAATATATATTTTTCCATGAATCCAAAATAGTCTTCATTGACATGAATTTTAAAGGACTCTCAAAAATTCATTGATTGGATATATACATTCCTAGTGATAAATCTCTTAAAATTTGTGGGTAAAGTATATAATCAAACTAAGTCTTTTCAAAACTCAAACATTTCTTCAGTTACAATTAGTGACTGACTGGCAGTCTAGGAATCTCTACCATGTCTATTTAAATCTTTAATACAAAAAGCAAAAGCTCCAAAATTCACCACTCCATAATCTCAGAGGTGTGTGAACCAGAGCAACTGTATATTAAACAGGAGCTGGGTAAAATGAGGCTGAAACATACTGGACTACATTCTAAGTCACAGGATGAGATAGGAGGTCATCACAAAACACAGGTCATAAAGACCTTGCTGATAAACCAGATTGCAGTAAAGGAGCTGGCCAAAACCCACCAAAACCAAGATGGCCAAGAGACTGATCTCTGGTCATCCTCATTTCTACACTCCCACGAGCGCCATGACAGTTTACAAACGCCATAGCACCATCAGGAAGTTACCCTATATGGCCTAAAAAGGGGAGAGATTAATAATCTACCCCTTGTTTAGCATATCATCAAGAAATAACCATAAAAATTTGTGACCAATAGCCCTCCGTTTATGGAGTAGCCATGCTTTTATTCTTTTACTTTCTTAATAAATTTGCTTTCACTTCATGCTGCCAACTTGCCCTGAATCCCTTCTTGCAAGAGATCCAAGAACCCTCTCTTGGGATGTGGATTGGGATCCCTATACTGTAACAATAATGCAACTCCAAAGAGGAAATATAGCTTAGGTGGCATTTGATTCTGAAATTAGAGTATAATATAAAAAACTAGGTATAATAAAAATCCTTATAAATTCCATAAAGAAGCACTCAAGGAGACTGACTTTTAGTATGATTTCCTAGCCAGTTTTGAAGCAGTATGAGTGAAAATTAGTGTTTCTTTGGCACAGCACAGTTGAAGGAGTTGAGTTGCATTTAGGTACTATGTTGCAAGAAAACTGTGTGGTGGGTTATCAGAACCAAACACCCCTATGAAATTTCCATTCTATGAGAAGCACATGGGGACTGAGGCCCATGAAAGAAACAACAAACATAGGTCCCCTTCATCACTGCTTGGAATGTGGCGGAAAGGAAGGCTCTATGAAGAACGCAGTTTTGAATCTGGTTTCTGAAAGTTCTGTAGGATAAACAAGAAGATGGTATAGGAAGCAAGCATACAAGTGAAGTTGAGAGGCTGGCAGAAGGCAGGTGGCAATATATTCCAGGTGTCAGATGGACAAAATAAACAAAGCTTTCAAGGAAACAAAGCACAGTAAGTATTCAAAGAAAAAAAAAAGCATAGGATGTATGGCAGGGGAACACAGAGAATAGGATCTGAAAGTAGGTTTAAGTCGAATTTTGATGAACTTAAGCTGTTGTGGAGAAAGACTAGTAGGATTGTTCACTGAAAAAATCCTGAGGCTCAGATTGCCTTGCAATAAGGGGACAGAGACCAAGCTCTCCTTCTGCCCCAGTGGAAGGGACTGCACGGGAACTCAGCTTCCTATGGGTTTGAGTACATTCCTTTCTCCAAGCAGCTAATATTTTCAGACAACTCTCTGAAGAGTCGGCATGTACATTAAATGTTAACTCTTGCCTCTCCCAAATGTACTCCAGAAGGAAGCCAAAGGATAGTGTCCCATCCGTGGAACACAAACCCATGGTATATCCAGAAGTACTCCATCCTCAAAGAATGTCTCAGAGGGCTAATAAGACATCAGGGGAACCCTACCTTCTCCTCCTGAACTTTGCTGTGTGTTCCCCCTATTAAAGCCTGTTCTCTGTATGCATAATTCCCAACATCATGAAATTCCCTCTAACCCACCTCTCTGTGGTTGCTGGTTATTTTTAATCCCTATAAATTCAGTGTAGATTTTTAAGCAGCGAACTTTCATTGTAGATGTGTTCACTGTCCTGAAAGGAGTGCATGTAGGAAAAGAAGCAGCCAAAGTCAAGGAAGTAAGTCAGGAGCTAGCTGAGATTGAAAACTATTAGAAGCCCTAAACCTTGAAGATGTTATGATATTACTACCTTTAACTGTAAACCAGAATAAAATCAATACTTAACTATTAATAATGAAACACATGTAGGAAAACTTCAGTATATTTTTCTAAGTTTTCTGATGGAAAAATCCTGAAAAGTTTTATTAAAGCTGAACCATCTTCATCTTTATGACATCCCTGCTTTGAAGCACCCTAAGGATATGTTTGGCTGCCTGTTGGGTAATGCAGTCTAGGTTTATCTGGGGTCTAGATAAATAGCAATAGGAATATTAAACGTGGCACTGGCAGTGAGCATGGAATGAAGGAGAGAACTAAAGGGAAAGGGAGTGAAATTGACCTTAGAAGGAAACTGATTAGAAAAACAGAAAGACTAAGGGAGAGAATTAATCAAGACTCTGGTTTTTAAAGTCGGTGGCTGAGAACCAGTAATGGCACTATCATCAGAGAAGCAATGAATAGAAGGAGGAAGAGAGGGCAGAGGAGGAGGAAGAGGAGCAGAAACAGAAAGAAAAGAATAACAATAGTATTTCTATTATAGGTAACATTTATTGAGCACTTACAAGGTGGCAAGAACACTTCTAAGCACTTTATTTGCATTTCCCTCAAATATCTTGGCATGTACTCACAAAAGGACTAGACTGTTTTACATGAACATATTTATGACTGAACATATGTTCTTTGCATTTCACTTACACATATATGGAATTTTTACAGAAATGTATGGCTATATTTCTCACATATACATAGTGACATTTAAACACTTTAGGAGCCTGAGTCAATTGCTTTGGCCACATGAAATATCCCTGAACAGTTCATGTAATGTGAGTTAAAATGGAAGATTTCATAAATCACTGCTATGGCCAGAAGCAATCTGTTCTCAATTTCTGGCTTCAAAGGAGTGAATATTAGGTGGTATCTGTGGAAAATAAATGGGTTCATCTGCATATTTGGACTTGAGTACTGGACTGTTACATGTGTGCAATTTATGATTTTATCTTTCGACCTGACAAAATTGACTCACTGTAAAAAACTTCCAGTGGCTTTGATCATTTCTCAGTGTTTGGTTTGGTTTAGTTTCCCTTTTCTTACTAAGAAATTGCCTACTTGGCTTCTCCACCTATGCGTGAAAAGCACCAGGCAATTCACATATCCAAAACAAACCCAGTATCTTCCATCACTTGCAAACACTATTCTGTGATAACCCAACAGAACAATTCCTTCTCTCTTGATTTCTCCACTATGGAAATGGGAAAATCTGTAGATAGGCATATCCCCCTAATATCAGCAGTTTGTTTCTGAAAATCTGATATTCTGGACAAGAAACACTGATAAGGAGCTTATTTTCCATTATTTTAAACAGAAAAATTGTAACACATTACACATAAACACTAAACCCACAATCAATTTTGTAAGAAAAATATACACACATTCCAAACCCCCCATATACAATTAACAAACTAATATTTATGATATAAAATATTAAAATGTTACTAGTCTCCAAGCAAATAACATGTTTTTTAAGAAACATGTGCAGAAGCATAACAGGTATGCTACAGCATGACAAATTCACAGCAATTTTTGTTGAGAAACTGCAGCAACATTTTCAGTAAAAAGGAAAGCCTTGTAATGACATGTTACTCACCAAGTAGAGTAAACACTCAAAACTTGAAGAAAGCTGAGAGAAAAGAAGGGGAGGAAAGTTGAAAAAGGCACAATTTGTCATTAGTTGTGGAAGATGATGCTGTTAACAAGTGGATAGGGAAGGGACAATTTTAGATGTTCTAGTCATTTATTGCTCCATAAAACTTAATGGCTTAAAACATCAGTTCATAATTCTTTTAGCCTGGCTTCAACATCTACCTAACTAGTAGCAGTTCAGACTGCAAGTTTTAGAAATCTTTCTGTCCAATTTGTGTTGTGCACAATTAGGAAAGGGATCTGCTTTAGCCACACTAAACTACTGAGTTGCTCCTTGCTTATCCTGATAGAGGCTTTGCAGAATGACACTGCCATCTTTTTGCTGATGTAATAACCTTGTGTTTCCAAGGCCAGTGCTTCAGTGGTGGGTAATGACTCATGTAAATTGTTGTTCACACTCTTACAGCAGAGATCTGATCATCTCTCAGAGGCTCTTTCCCATGACCCATACCAATCTCAGGACTGGGAAACGCTCCTCTCCTCCCTATCATGAGGAAAAGCTCTCCAAGGCCCTCTTTGGTATGATCCTTTCTACCCTCTAACAAGTTCATAGTTCCCTCCACTCCCTTTTGGCTAGGAAAATACCACATAAGTTTACCTTTATGTACCTTGAAAAACACAGTACTGGTTCCTCCTTCACGTGGCTCAGATTAAAGTCAGAAAGGGCTGAGGTTTTTTTGGTTTGTTTGATTTCTTTCAAACTCATTCTATTAAATGGTCTACTATATTTAAGTTTATTGTCTACATTATGAACACACATATTTTCCAAGTGCAAATAATGTCATTCTCTTATCTTAAAACCTTCTATGACTTTCCACTGGAATCAAGATCAAAATGCTAAACAGACCCTAGAAGGTCTGCCTCCAAACTTTTCCTTCTCCTTTCTCTTTATTTCCAGAGACTCTGGCTAGCTTCGTGATCCACACAGTACTCTTGTTTGACACATTATAATCTGTGATTTTCTCATCACTCTTCCTATTTGTTTTCCTGCTAGTGACTCAATTTGCCCTCTTAATGCCCACTCATCCTTCAGAACTCAGTTTAAATGATACTTTCTAGGGAAAATTCATCACTCTTCCATTACCCAGCCCTTATTAAGTCACTTTGACAAACAAGCAAATCATTCTGGCTCCTTGTAATTTTTCTCTTTAACATTGAAAATACTTTGTGATTATACTTTTGTTTGTAGGACTCATTTTCTTTCTTTTGTATTAATCTATAAATTTCTTGAGAGTCAGGAGTCACATCTGTTTGTCTGAATGTTTTATTATCTAACATGGAACGATTTGCCTAATTAGTAATAATGAGCTAGTGGTAAATGGGAACCAGCTTGGTTACAGAGGGTTCCCTGTTGTGGTAAAGTCTGATCTTGCTTTTGTGTTTCAACATTTTTCTTCTCTGGTCTGAGAACTTCACTTGTTTCAGGATCCCTAGTAACAAGATTTGTTCTTTGCTTACATAAACACTCATGTAGGGTTTTGGAAAACCAAGCCTTTATATGCTACTCTCTCAAACAGCTATGTAGCACATTGCTGCATTGCTCTGAACTGAGCATATTGTGCCTATCACCTCACTCTTAGACTCGCTGCAAGGAAAAATCTTATTTTCTGTTCCAATTATGTGCTCTCTCTACCTAAGTATGGAAGAGGTTTTAAAGGCCCTCTGGTAGAAGGGTCTGCTCCTGCTTGGATACCGAACTAGACACAAGTCCCCCACTTGGGCAAAAATCATGGCACTTACTTTGTAGCATCATTAAAACTTCCCAAGGCAACAGTAGCTGGAAGTATTGCTGTTTAATCACTTTATACCCAAGAAAGTGTAGGTTACACAATATTTTTATAATGTCATGGTAACCTAATGAATCATCCTCTGCTATAGGCCAGAATGCTGTATCCATGATCAGGGCACACTGTCATCAAAGCCAGGATGGAGGCATATGGTCAGAGTCTTACCAACTTTTATGTTTTTAGACTTCATGATAACCACCCACAATATTTGCTCAAGTTACTGAAGCAACACACTTAATTCTTACAACATGCTTTCGTTATGTGTTGTGATTTCAATATTTTAAAGTTATTTCAAATTGATAGTATTTAAGGATATCAGGCTTCAAATGATACCTGTAGAAGATCTTAATCTTATCAATAAAATATTTTTCTTTCTGCTAAAGAATGGTGACTTCTGAGAAGTTTTCCTGAAGGTGATAATTCAGTTAGCTGTGATCACAGAGAAGCCTTTTCCCTGACATAAATACTCTATTGACTTTCTGATCTTATGTCAGTCATTTCTTGCTCTGAAACTGGTTTTTCTACAAATTTATATTTCCATTTCAGTTGTATCACATTATTCACTGTCTCTGTTTAAAAACAGAAACAGATTGATGTTTTGGGTATATTAAACAACATAGTCTTGGTTAATTCTTTACTATACATTAATAACATTATTTGTTGTTTATTTGTCTTATTTTTGGGTAGAAATACTAAGAAAACAAACTTACTTACTTTAAAATGTTAAAATTTAGTTGAAAATACAGCAAATAATAAAAGATAGCTCAATATATGAGTTAGTACAAATTTAGTAGAATAACTGAGTAATAGAGAAATTGGGAGAAAAGACCAATGAGACTTGAAGAAGAATTGGGAGAGGAAGAAGTGACTCTTAACTAAAATAAAATTGGATGCAAAGTGTACATTTATGTAGGGAGTATAGAGAGGATGAGGAAACATTCAGATTAAAATAAATAAATGCAACAAATAATAAATATAAATACAGAAGTACACATAGAAAACTACAATCATGGATCAATGAGATGGGATAAGTGGAACGAATCACTGTTACTCTTGAAATTTAATTGATAAATATAACATTTGGCTGAATTTTCCAAAAAAAAAAGAAAACAGAATATTAAATGTCAAATTACACTAATGTTTTCTGGGTGTGAGCACAGGAAGAAAATGGATGGTAAAGCCAAGCCCGAAAGATCTGGTGCTAAAACCTGTATCTTTTACTTCTTGGCTGCTAAAATTTTGGTAATTATTTTTCTCTTAGCATCAGTTTTCTTATTTCTAAAGTGAGGCACAAACATTGACTCATTCTTTTATTGTGAGTACTACACAAGATAATGCATGTGAAGGACTTAGGCACTCATTATTTGTCAGCTGTTCTCATATCCCACTGATTAAATCTCAGTATCCAGAACAGTGTCTGGTATATATTAAGTCCCCAGAAAGTTTTTGTTCATTGAATAATATTACTTCTAAAAATTCCCCCACCTCCCAGCCTTTTATTCATTAAGACTCATGTTTGTTTAACAAGTACAAGAGTAAAGATGGTTCAAATAGACAATTTCCTTTAATAATAAAATAAAATAGACACAAATTTAAAAATGTTAGTTAATTTCAATTTCATATATGAGCCATGGAACAAAGTGATAATAAACAGAATACGAAAATGAGCTATGAAATAAGTTTATGATTACATATACTACTTGGAGGTGATTGCCTGCTAAACTCTTTGTAATTTCCACAGAGATATCTCAGAACTAAGAATTATTCCCCATCCCCAATTTCATACTCATCTATACATATACCAAGAGTTTTACAAATAAGTTGATTTCAGTATGAAACATAAATTTCCAAATGGTTTCAAATGGTTATTGCCCAGGATTAATGTATATGGTTAAAGAGGATGATCAAGTTTATGCTCCTTAAATAGTAAATTCAAACTGTATTTTAGCAATACTTTACTACTTTGATTCCAAATAGCCAAAGAAATATCGAATGAAATACATAAAATATGTTACTTTGCTTTCACATTTATTACCTAGAAATGGTAAAATGGTGGTATATAAATGTACAACAAATTGATAAAGAAATTTGGTAACTAAATCAGCTTCCTGCATTTCAAATATCTGCAAAGAAGGCCAGATGGTGAGCTGAAAATCTGCATGAGTACTGACTTTTAATGAAAGCACTTACATGCTCTTCATGGCCACAATTAGTATAGCTTCTCTGCTTTCCTCCCTTGATGCTAGGACCTTCTTAGACTGACCTCTTATGTCAATAAAACCAGCTTCAAGTTCACATGCAAACACCTTCATAGCAAGCAACCTTCCCTGTTAGCTGGAAAGGTTAATCAAGGTAAAGCCCTTGATAGATGCAGGATATTCATTTCTAAATTGAAAAGTCCTCTTGATATTAAAGTTTGAAGGGAAAAATATTTGCTAACCCTATAAAATTGAATTACCATCAAGCAAGGGAAGTGGTTCTGCATATTTCATACATGAAAAGGAAATATTTGGTATTCATTTAATTTTTTTGCTTATAAGTCCTGTCTCAGAGACATTGCACATATATGAATAGAAAAATAAAATCATTAAATTAATGTAATGCCATTCCAATAGTTTGGCTCACTTTTTTTCCTGGAGCCCTTTTTTTCTTTTTCTTTTTCTTTTTTTTTTTTTTTACTGCTGTGAAAACATAAGAATATCCAGGACAAAGAACAGCAGTTCTCAGAAATTGTATGCTTCATGAAAACCTCATCTGAACAGCTGTTATTCAGGGTTGCTAAAGAGAAATGGACATCTGTTATACAGACATCTTGGTTTTACTAATATTAGTTTTCTTAAAATTGTAAGTAACATGGATATGAATATCCATCTGTCCATGTTCTTGGTATAAATACAAGCATTTTAGCTTTGAGACATTCCTTCCTCAATATTTACTTTCAGAGATTCAAAATGAGAAAGAGCTGAAAAGACAGCAGTAGCTCTGCTATAACATGAAGAAAATGAAAGGAATTTTTTTCCTCCCCCAAGAAGGTTTGAGTCCCCTGGAATAAACTGACAATAGATCAACAGTAGAAGAGGCATACAAATTTATTAATGTGCAAGTATGCACAGGAGCCATACAAAATATGAAACTCAAAGAATAATCAGATAGTTGAGTCTTAAATACTTTATTCATAGGCAAGAGGGAAAGTGGGGATGTAGGCAATTTTGAAGGATGGAAAATGACTTTCACAGGAATTAAATGGGCCCAAAGAACAGACCATAGCTTGTGACAAAGTCTCCCTAGGTGTGGTGACATTCCTCAGGCTTTCTTCCTGCAATATAAATTTAATCTTCTCTGGTTAATAAAATTTCAGGGAGGCAGTTGAAGGCAACTGTGTTTCTTATGGAGGAGCTTCAGATAAGAGAACTTCAGAGAGAGAATTCCACCTGGCATTTAGGAGAAGAAACGGGAGGTCAGAAAAGTTCTTGGTTCTGAGGCTGCTTCTAAACTCTTTTAATTTCCTTTAGTTTAAAGTGCTCAGCATGCTGAAGTGTCTTATGTCCAGGTACCATTTTCTGAGCCCCGACAAAGGAAATCTGTATTTAATATGGAAGATAATTATTCCACTGATAATGACTTTGAAAATTATCAACGCTTTCCTCATTTCTAGAACATGAAGGATCTTATAAATGTTAAGCACCTTCAGTATAACCCTGTGTCTAACACGATGTTCAGATGTATTGCACATGTCTTTTGATATTTGCCCTATCCAGACGACGCTGGCTAATGTGGTCTATCCTAGGAAACTTTCTGAAGAGGAAATTTGCCTTGATCTTTAAAAAAAAAAGTGTTGGATATTGATAAAAGTGGAGAAAAAGAAGGGTGATAATTTTAAATGAAGGATACAGATGAGAGAGAGAAAAAAAGGAGTAGGTACTATGCGGCATATGGACCCAGATAATATAGCCCTTAAGACCATGGTCTCTGCAGTCAACTAGACTGCCTAGAGCACAGCTTCTCTCCCTGCTAGCATATGACTTGAAACAGATTTCCAGATCTCTCTGCTCCTTAGTTAATCATCTATAAAATGGGGATAATAACAGTACTTACCTCTGCAAGATGTTATGCAAATTAAATTAGTACACGTAAAGAATTCAGTACATGTAAACAATTCCTCTAAATCAGGAGTACTCAATAAAGATGAACTATGGCACACAAGTTATGTTTATTGAATTAATAAAATATTCAAGAATATATGAATTAATGATAGTAAAGAGATAGTAAGCAGACAAGCCAAGACTGAGTAGAGGTAGTGAAAGATCCTTCCAATTTACGTGTTCTTGTTTTGAGCTCTCTCTTTGTTATTTAGGCTCTGTGAAGCCAAGAAAGACTTAGGTTCAACAATAGGGTGATTGACCTACAATTGCATTCTAATTCTAGCCCATACTATTGCTTGACCTTGGAAATTTCCTTAGACTGTAGCTTTCTCAACCACAAAATCAGGAAGACAATAGAGTCTACCTCAAAGTCTTATGGCAAAAGTTAAATGGTTTTGTATAGCTTTTTACCACAATGAAAGAAACAGTTCATATTTAGTAAATAGCGACTTTATATTGTTTTTATTATCATTTCTCCCCTTACCTGAGAGCAACATTTTTTTGTACAAAGTGCATAATTGGATGTGTATGTAGGTCTGGGGGTGGGTTCGGTCCTAGGGTGGTAGTGCCTTCTAGGCAGAAAACTACATTTAACCAGACATGAAATTATAAAGTTAAGCACAATTATAGAAAAGGAAGGAACCAAAGAGGTAAAAGGTCTGTTAAAGGGTGAATCAATCAATCCTCTGAGATGCTGCCTGATTAACTGTAGGGAGTAAAGACAAAGAAGCATGTGGATTCCAATTAACAGCAATGCAAGGCACCACTGACTCAGTTACTAGTTACTATTGACCTCAAATATCTGGAAGATCTGCACAACAACTTAAGGAGAGCTTTCCTATATACCACCTCATTTCATTTTTATAACATTTTCATAATGTGGATTTTATTGTAAGATTTCTTCTTTAATAGGTAAGGGAATAAATATTCCCAGAGAAAAAGAAAACACTCCTATTTTACGGTAACCAGTAAGTGGTACAATCAAAGCTCTCAATCTGGTTTCTGATTTGAAATTCCATGATCTTTCTATGATATTATTGCCTTTCTGGAAATTAGGTTGTCTCTCAGGCCTTGTCTGTGTAAATCAATTATGATGAAACACTTGATAGGTTTTCCAAAATTGAAAATTTAATTTGACCAGTTGATTTTCTCAGACATTCCTGACTCTGATTCAGTAAGAGTGTGAATTCGCTGGGGTCAGTCCAGGTTTATTTACAGGAAAAAAAAAAAGCCCAGAGATTATTCTTTGTCCCCAGGCAACCTTCAGTGTACAGACAAACTGTAGGTTGTTTGTTTCGTTGTTAGATTGAAACTGGTCAATTTGGTTGACCTTCATCTAATACTGAATCAAATAAGAAGCGGACTATAATGAGAATGCTGTCTGGTAGAGTGTTTCTCAATGTATGGCCCTCAGACCAGAACAACAGTATTCCCTGGTAAAATGTTAGACATGCAAATCCTCAAGCCCAAATCCAGACATAATTAGTCGAAAACTCTTGAGGTGGAGCCCAGCCATCTGTATTTTAACAAATCTTTTAGGTGATTTTGATGTGCATTAAGTATGAGAACCACTGATACAGAAGAATGACTTCTGAGAGCATTAATTTCTTGGAATAAGCCATGCTATATTCAATGTGGCATTCAGATTTCCCAAAATACTATAGTTGCCTAAAATGTTTAGTAAATCAATAAATGCAAAACCAGAGATGGTAGGCAATAGTACTATCTGTAGATTTAAAACATCTTTATAGTCACATTTTCTGTACAATATTCTGTTTATTCCTTGAGAGATATTTTAAATATTTATTGGCTGGTTGCCAATGTGTTGCCTCTAAAAATCAACTGGCACATTTATATACTGAGTGTGGATCAAGGAGAGCAAAGATTATCTGGACATGGTGTCTTAGAAAACATAAAAATAATTAATGAACTGTTAAAATAACACTTCACATGTAAAAATGAAAAGTTATTTATTAATAGGAAATAGTTTTATATATTTTTATATACTATTACTGATCTACAGTAACTGTATACACTTCAAGGAAGGCTCTGAAAGAGATTAAGACAATGAGAGTGGATTACAGTACTTAAATTGAAATAGCAAGTGCCTAAAGAAGTTCCCCAAATGATGCACACCTTCCTCTATTTAAGGCTTTGGTAGTCTCCACCCACAGGGAATTTGGTCTGACCTTGTGTAAAATGTAAATGTAAAATACTCAGAAGATGCTGCTTGTTTATTTTTTTTTCATTATTATTATTATTATTATTTTTTTTTTTTTTTTTTTTTTTTTTTTTTTTTTTTTTTTTTTTTTTTTTTTTTTTTTTTTTTTTTTTTTTTTTTTT